>JAQZBX010049978.1:0-19775 GCA_029593785.1 Cabassous unicinctus | reverse complement strand
ATAAGGGCAGGAACTTAAGATGTCAGTTGCCCTTCACCCCTGCTGGCTAATGAATTCTTTTCTAGGAAGCCATTTGTATGGATTATTGGTTTTGACGCTTTATATAACTTATATGGTAGGTGCTAGAAGGAGAAGCTACAGAAAAACATTCTGTTGTATTTTTAGACCAACTTTTCTGGGCATAACTGTCTGTATCAGAGGTCAGTCTATACGCACAAAAGAGAAAAAGGCAAATTGCCACATTCACCTTGCAAGAAAATTATCAGGATAAATTAAATAATAAACGTATAACTTTCTTAAAATTTACAGTTATAGAACAAGAATGATACCTAATTTAGGAATACCTTGTTCAATTCAGTACATATGTAACATATCTCAAGATAATATAGACACAAATGGGATAGAGGTAGATGTTTCTTTATCTGGGAAAAAAAGAATACTTGGGGGTAATTACAAACATTTGGGACCAGATATCATTTTTAAAGTGATGAAAATAACAACAGATTATATTAAAAAAAAAGAAAAAGAAAAAGAAGAGAAAATAGCAATACTGGATGACCCACCCACCCCAAAATAAAAAAGGATAGTTCAGGAGTGTTAGGAAATGATGACTGAAAAAAATAATAAAACTCTGAGGTGGGGTTGGTCTGAGGCAAGGCATTCATTTGCTCAACTGCTGCTTTCCTAACTTCATATGCTTAAATCTTCTCTTTGCTTATTTAAAGCAAGACAATATAGTATGACATGAACTGATTTCCATTATCTTCCCACAAATTTTTTCTCTTAAAACTTTCTGATTTAATAAGAGTTTAGTTTTCATTTAGGTCATCTCTATGTTTATCTGAAGCAATATGCCCTTCTCTCCTTCTTACAATCTTTTATTGACATTTCTCACCTACTTGCTCCTTTCCTCACAGCCAAGGACATCTCTTCTTTGTCTTTAGCTTCCTTTATAAATGTAACATAATTAATTTAAGTAGTAATACACTCATTTTCTCTTTTATACTTAGTAGAAACCATTGGAACTGCCACTCAAAGTTTATAGTTATAATATAATTAGTGTTATAACATTGAGATAATATTATTTCAGTTAGACTGCAATAATATTCATGACTTATTTTGATTATATACATTTGTTACAATTTTTGGATATTTTCATTTACTGATTTTGAAATAATCTTATCTGACTGAACTATGATAAATATATTGAATACCTGAGTTCCATGGAATCTAGTTGGAAACATGAGTTTCACTGATTTAAAGCCAAAATTCCACTTTTTTCTCATTTTTAAACTTTCACTGACCAGTTATTTCATTCCTTAGTAAACATTATTTTTGAAACCATAACTTACTTGATATTATCACATACAGTTGCATGCAATTCTTGTTTAATTAATGTTCTCTAATTGCATATTATCCTTCCAATTCAATTGTTAAGATGTTGAAGACATCTTTTCTCCTGATGTACCACAAATCTGAGCAGATTCTCGGCACTAATGATAATCGACTTGATGGAATTGTTGAATTATTGAAGGACTAGTGATTAGTCAAAATTAAGAGATTATCTCAAAATTCATACTAAAATAAACTCCAGATCATTTGAGATCAATAGTTAAATCTAAAGAAAATACAAGACAGTGTTAAGATTATTACTTCTATAATAGAAGTAATAAACTACACTGCAAGGGAAACATTTTTTGACAGTGGGCTGTATAAGAATGAAAAAAGAGAACAGCTCAAAACATAAAGATATTGAAAAATTAATTGACCAATTTTACGTAATTCAAAACAGATAAAATATATGAATTAAAATCTACAAAAATATTATGCTATCAAACATGCTATCACCAGTAACCAAAGAAATGCATACCATGATATTAATCCTATTAACCGAGCAAAGTAGGCACTGTAACAAATTTTATCTTTAAGAAATCTTTGCCATCTCCCATATTTTCAGAAACAATGGAAATTAATGACCCTATATGTACATAAAAAGGAAAATGAACTAATCACTATACCATTATATATAACCATGAAAAATGGGAATATTATAGAAGCAGCTAACATTTAAATCTTGTGGTGATTTAAAACTGTATGTACTCCAGAAAAACATGTTCTTAAATTTAATCTATTCCTGTGGGTGTGAACCGATTGTAAGTAGGACTATTTGATGAGATGACTTCAGTTAAGGCATGGTTCACTTCAGTCAGGGTGAATCTTAATCCTATTACTGGAGTCCTTTGTCAACAGTAAAATTCAGACAGAGAGGGAGAAAGCCACAGGAAGCCATGAGCTGAGCAGTGAAAGAACCCAGGGGAAAATAGAGAGACCTGGAGGAATATAGAGAGACCTCAGTCATTCACCTACAGACACCATTTTTGGGGAAGAAAGCATTGCCTTAATTACACCAGGATTTGGACTTTCCTTTATCCTCATAACCGTGAGCAAATAAAATCCCATTGTTTAACTTGGCCCATTTCATGGTAGTTGATTGAGCATCCCAGGAGACTAAAACATCTCTAGAGTTTTAAATGATAATGAATTTGTATATTTTTTTATTACAACTTCTAAAATGGATAATTGTGTTATGTATCCTCTTTTGTTGCATGGAAAAGTCATTTACAATCCAATGTTAAAATCAGATATATATTAATATTACATGATGAAAACATTTATATAGAAATATATGTATATAAGCAAAAATAGAATAGAACAAGGGTATATCTGTATGGAAAAACTAAAATATATTTTAAAATAATGTTTAAACAGAAACAAATATTAGAAAAAAACAAAAGCTCTGGAAGATAGTGGTAGCAGAATCTTATGTGAGAAAAAACATTATTCAGATTATGTACATATAAGAAGTTGTACCTCATGTTGGATCTATAGGATGTGGAACTGAATACAATACACCTTGCATGAGAAATGGGTGATTGCACACACATAATAATTTCCCTTAATAATGCCGGGCTCTGAGATTTATTCAAACATCTCATTTGACTTGACTGACAACAATGGTAAAATTATGGCCACCGTGAGGCAAATTTAGAGAAATGTTTTTTTCTTATACCCAACCCAACCAATTTATTTATTAGATCAGTATTAATTAATGCAAATTAATGTCCAAATCAAGAAATATTTTTCTAGATAAAGAAGCTCCAAATTTAATATTTTTGTGTAATATAAGAATGTTGTTTTTCAGTTATTGAGATGAAAACTCTATGCACTTATATACTGTATATATATATGCATACACTTAATAAAGTGCCCCTTGGAATCTCTATTTTTCATGTAAATTAAAATGTTTAAGCAAATACAGTGACTTATTCAAGGTCATACAGCAAATTCAGCACTTCTCAGTCTGTTTGTCAGAGAGCAGAATCAACTATACGTGTGTGTGTTTAATGTATATGTTTTTTTTCCACAAATGGAGATACTGCATAAAGCAGTGCCATTAGTATATTCCAAAAAAAAGTTTCCATGTGATTATAACACGGAAAACTTATGGAACCACTGAATTATTGTATTCATAGAATTAGAATATGAGTGGTAAGGAAGATTCCAAGTCCACTGTTCTTGCTAAATCACAGCTTTCTTAATTTTCTTTGCAGACAAGCCATTACCAGCTGTGTTCTTTCTACATATACCTTAACTATGTACCTGAATATCATTGTGAAGGAATTCATTCTCCATGGGTTAACAAAGGATGTTCTAAAGGTGAAAATAGTGTTTGTGGTCTTCCTCTTGTTATACCTTGCAACTCTCTTTGCAAATTTACTTATTGTGATGAATATCAGACATAGTCGGATACCTGGGAGCCCCCTGTATTTCTTCCTTTTCTACTTATCCTTTGCTGATGCGTGTTTCTTCACAAGCTCAGCTCTGAGATTGATTATAAATGCTGTATCTGAGAAGAAAGTCATTTCATATAATGAATGCATGATTCAGATATCTACATTTCACTTCTTTGGATGCATGGAGATTTTTGTCCTCATCCTTATGTCCTTTGATCGTTATGTGGCCATTTGTAAGCCTTTGCAGTACACACTCATCATGAGCCAACACACCTGTGGTGCACTGGTGAAACTGGCCTGGGTGGGATCTTTTATCCATTCTTCAGCACTGATTATCTTGGCTTTGAAATAACCCTTCTGTGGCCCTAATGTTATTGATCACTTCTTCTGTGATATGCAACCATTGTTGAAACTTGCCTGCAGGGACACCTATGTCATAAATCTACTCTTAGTCTTGAATAATGGGGTCATATATATGGTGACTTTCGTAATCCTGATAATCTCCTATATTTTAATCTTACATTCTCTGAGTAACCAGAATGCAGAAGGAAGAAAGAAAGCCCTCTCTACCTGCACCTCCCATGTTATTGTGGTCATCTTATTCTTTGTTCCTTGTATATTCACTTGTGTTCACCCTCCAATCATATATCCAGTGGACAAGATTGTGGCCGTGTTTTACACTATTGGGACACCCTTGCTCACCCTTTGATTTACACTCTGAGAAATGCAGAAATTAAAAATGCCATGAGAAATTTATGGTGCACAAAACTGAGTTGAGGGAAGAGAGTGAACGACTCCAATAGAAAAATCTGTTTTAATAAAAAGTATTGGTAGAAAAGAGAAAATGTATTCATCCTGATGAAGACAATATAATCCTCTTTCAGTAGGATTGTTGGAGAAGTAGATAAAATAAGTACCAGACACAGATACCCATTAAAATTTTACGACAAAATCAAATAGATAATGGTACATAGAGTCAGCAAGATTGTGGGAGCCCAATTTCACTCCTCACTTCTTTTATCTGAATTGCAGGTTATATGATTGATCCTGTTACTTCTGGAGATTTACCTCTCTCTTTGTACATTATTTGATTTTGGGTTTCTATTCTTCATGTTTCTGTTCCCAGTCTAATAATTTGTTTCTGATTTATGACTGATGCGTTGTGTTGACAAATCATTTCTGATACTACTGCATCTAGATCATATCTTCTAGCTCAAAGTGATCCCAAAGCAACTCCAGGAATCTTATGATCCCAAAGCACCATAAATATCAGGTAGTTTGAAACTTAGTCCTTAATGGTATCACCTATAATGTGGCCTTTCATTCTTTTCTTGAGAACCTAATGGAAGAAAATACAACTATTTTTTTCAAATAAGGAAAATTCTAATATAATAAATATATTCACTGAATTGAGCTCATCTATGTCAATGAACTTTAATATATTTTGGTCCTCTTTTTAGCCATTATTCATGTATAGTATTAAGTTTTATAAACTATTTTTGTAATTTGTGAAGGGACACTGAACAAAAATATTGTTTGGTGAATCAGTGACAATTTTATAACATTGTGAAATATATTACAAAACTCAGCACTTCATGAATGAGATAACATATAAGAAACATGCAACAGAAAAAGAAGTTTTCAATACAATATAAGATACCATTATAATCTATCAAGATAAAGAACACAGGACAATGTATAACAAGGAGGCAAAATTTCTCACTAGGTATTGAGGACAATCTTAATGCAGGGACATGGTTCATTGATTATTATGTTAGATTCTCAGACCAGTCTGCCTGGCAGGTGCACTTTTTTGTTAGGAGGCATGTGTGAGTTATGAATACTTGGTGCCTCAACCAATAATGCTTGGTCAAATTCTGTTGTTAACTAGAAAACTTCATACGGTAAATGGGTTTTTTAGAGACATTCCTCCTTGGAGAGGAAGTTATTGTCCAATGACCAGGTTATGTTATATTGAAATTGACACATATTACACAGAGATGTAGCAAAGGTAATTCTGAGTTTGGCACATCAGTGTTAGTAAATATTTTCTCAAATGAAACGACCGTGAAACACTGTGGTTTATCCTATAGTCATTTGTCTTCCACTTTATAGAAATGCTTTCCTCATGTAATTGCTTACTTAAAGTCCCAACATAGCCTAGCTGTGATTGGTATTCCCCTTAGTAGCAATCATTTTTGACAATGAAATTAGGTGGTTACATCAGTTGTCAGTTAGACATCAGATGACCCAGAATGTGCCTAGGTGTATTTTGACATTTATCAAATATGAGCACTAATTAAGCATTCTTATAAAAATGAACATGTCAGGATCTGTAGTATATTCTCCAAAGTTTGAGCACTCAATCATGACAACCACCACCAATACTTAATGAGTTTCTGCTATGAACACATAAATCTACAAATGACTTGAATACATACGTGTATAAAATAGACAAAGATACCTGCTTTGTTGGATTTTACATTCTAGTGAGGACAGGCTAGAAAAAGGAAGTATATTGTAGATTAATAGGTATGTTAGAAGATGATAAATTGTATTAAAAAAAGAAAGTAATGTAAATAAAGGAATCAGGAATGCTATGCAGATGATTTGTTAAATAAGGTGATTTGGAAGGCCTGCATGTGAGGAGAATTAGAGCAGTGTCTAACAAACATTATTGTTTTCAATATGAAACTATAACATTAGTGGAAAATATGCAAAATGTTCAGGAAGGAATTTCATTTAGTATGCATCATATAATTATAGAAATTCAAGTACTCTATGAGGAATATAGTATTACTGTATAAAAAGAATAATGGTGTCATGTGTGTTTACATTATCAGTTGTTTGTAGCATAATAGTAGGCATTTATAAAAGAATGACCCAATGATCCAGTTGTTAATATATGGGAAGTTTATTCTTTCTGATGTGACAGGTCTAGATTGACAGGAAATTGCATGCCTTCTTTTTCAATAATGGATTCAGGTTCTTTTCAAGGTCTTCCTTGTACTCTGTAATGCTTTCATATTCAACATGTGATCCAGGTGCTGGTATTCTAGGAACCACCTGGGAGTTTGTTAGAAAATGCAGTATTCTGGGCTTTACACCAGAACTAATGAATCATAAATTGAATTTTAAGACCAGGCTACCATATGCATACCACCATTTGTAATGTATTCCCTTAGGGTCCTGTTGTCTACACTTGTGACACTACTAGCCTGATTTCAGGTGGCAAGAAGAAGAAATAAATTTGGAGCAGTACACATTCAACATTTTAGATCTTAGTCTGGAAATTGCACTTAGCCCTTTTGCCTACAGCCAATTGACAAGAACTAGTCACAAAACTGCACCTAACTGCCGAATGTGACTGGAAAATTTTCAATGAAACTTGGGTTGTAGACATTCTTGGTGCTAGTTGCCTGTGTCAGAGGCTGCTAGAAGTCTAATAGCAAGAGTGCTTTCAATATTTTATTCCATTGAGGATACGGTTTTTCATTGACCATTAAACCTCAGAACATGGAATATGAAGGCCATTAACCCAAGCAATCACAATTAGAAGCACTTTTTATTCAAAATTTGATTCAATTTGACAAATATTTATTGATTCCTCATTGTGTTTCAAGTATCATTCTAGGTAGCTTAAAAAATAAAATGAAGTCCTTGTTCAGATCTCCCATTCTAATGTATTATTCTATTTCAAAGTTCTCAGTAGTGAACCCATGATTACTGTGAGTGCATAGAATTTGTAGAAATTGAATAAATGTTTACAAAAATAGGTTGCTTGGTTTTTGTTTGTTTGTTTTTTAATGAGGATTGACTAAAGGTTTTCTTTTAAATCCCCTACAGCTCTGAACAGCCCCATTTTCATTCTAAGTAACATAAAGCAAGAAGGACGCAAAAGATTTTAGAAACCAATAAGCCCATGGCTAAATTTTAACTCTAGTGCTGCAAAGACATTTATACACACACAAGTACACACACACTAGTTTTCTTCTGAGAACAGTTTATTTTTCTCCAAAACTTAAGTCAATTCTCTGTCTTTTTGCACCAATTCTTTTGTGTTGGTGTGGGGCTTTCCATGTCAGTGTTGGGTAGATATTAGCAGGGGATTGTTGTAGAGCATGAAGGTCTGGGTTCTGGTCCTGAAAAGTCCCCACTTTTCTCTGACAAACTCTCACTCCTGGCTTGATAAACAACCTTAACGTGTCTTGCTGAATTTAAGATTTATTTTATGATCTGATCAAGTGAACAGAAAGATGTTAAAGCAGAAATGAGGGAAAACTATAATTCGGGATTACATCATTTAATTAAACGTATGTCCACATCAGTGTGTGTGTGTGTGTTTGTAGTTGAACTGTAGAATGCTTGTAGAAAGGGTAACTCAACTGGGAACTATTGAGAGTTTTTCTGGGGAGAGGCTCTTTTCACTGGGTCCCATCTCCACAAGGAGAAATGGAGTGTTGAAGTTTGAAAAGAGGAGAGGGCTTTCAGCTGTTATGAAATGTGAAAATATCAGGGAATGAGACTGTCTGTGTGTATTCTGATTTACATCTGCCTTGGTATAAGTTTCAGGAGGAAAAGTGGAAAGCAAAATAACAGCGCAAGGATAGAGTTCTTGAAATCAAAGTATCTCAAATATTGAATTTTAAAGCCCAAATAAAGAACTTATTATATTTATGATTCATCATATTTTTCAAATGCCCACCTTTTCTTTTCAAAGCACAGCATGAGGGTTAAAAACTCAGTGAAGAAGGGAAGAATGAAAAAGAAGAGGAAATTACTGAATCTGGGCTTCTCAGTAAAGACCTGTGAGGATCCAATTAAAGATTTCCAGATTTTGTGTTTTGCGATATTGGCATTGGTGAAATTTGTGAATTTCTTGTATGTCTGATTTAATATTTCTTACAGAGAAAACTCACATAAGTATCTCACACAAAGTACTATTTCTCTTCCACTAAAATTGTGAGACATTTTATTTAAAATTCAATGAGTGTTAAAAACTGTGTGAAATGAGTTATGATATTGTATGTGAGGAACACAAAAATGATACTTTCAAGTAGAGGCAAGATTTATTTCTTGAGACTCTAGTTGTTTAAAAAGTGATACTGAAGTTTAGATATAACCTAACTTGACCAAGATCAAGAGACATCTTAGATTATAATCCAGGTTAGCACTCCTAACATTTCGATGTACCCCAGTGGAGATTTGGAGGCAGCACTTCTGATCCTTCATTAAGAAAGAAAATGACTAATCTATTAAAAACTGTGGACTATAGTTACTAGCACAATTAACATACTTTTCTAGAACCAGTTGTAACAAATGTACCACACTAAAGCAAATGCTAATAATATAGTGAGGGGAGAATATATGGTAACCCTGTATTTTCTCAAGGATTTTTTTTATATATATACTTGCAATAAAAACAAAAAGAAACAAAAGAAAAACAAGAAAGGAAATGACTAGTTTGAGACACTGATGAGTCATATTGGGATCAGGACAGGGGCAGTCTTAATTTTTTTTTCAAGCCAAAAAGAAGCCACTAAGTTTCAAAGTACTGGGAGCAGAAAGACAAATGTCCTCTCTGGATCTGTGGTATCTTACAGGAAATAGCCCCATGAATACAGATAGTCTCAAGTTCCAATTGGACAAAATTCCTTTAAAAAATGGTGGCTAACATTATGCAACTCAGAGTGCTATTTTTTTTAATGTACTAGATAAATCTTTTATTCTTATTTATTTTTATTTATATAAAAGTTTTGAATTATATAAATGTTACATAAAACATATAGGGGATTCCCATATACTCCACCCACACTCCCTCCCACAGTTTCCCCCATTAACAGCACCTTTCCTTAGTGTGGTATATTAGTTACAACTGATAGACACATATTGAAGCATTGCTACTAACCATGGATTACAGTTAACACTTTGCCCCACAAAATTTTGTTTTCATATTTCTGTACCTCATTTTTCTACTTTATCAATAGAAAATATCAAAATTTCATTAAAAAAGCCTTTGTTTTTGAGGACAACTTACTTTTCCAAGCTTTTCTCTCATTACTTTTTGGAATGGTAGAAATAGAGGTTTTGTATTGATCTATTTTCCTGATATGTCATGTGCAATATTCTTTCCATAACCCTTTGATTTCATTTTTTTCTCATCCAAATACCCTGTACCTCTGCTTTTCAGATCTCAATATCCCAAACTTTTCAGAAACAAGGACCTATTTTGTTTACTTTCCTCTCAACATGATGCTCTGCATATAGGCCATTAAGCTTTATTAGACATTTATGTCTTCTTTATTTATTAAAGTTGTTTACAACTGCCCATTGAAGCCTCTGCTCATCATGAGATAACCCAGTGATGTCCTCAGTGCTTATTATTTTCAGCCACTCAGCCAGGAACTTAATGTTTCAATCTAGGTGTGCAGTTTTATTACGGGCAAATGTGTAAGATGAATAACCATTTTTCAAAAATTTGAAAGAACGTCTTGGAAACACAGAACTAACCTCGTTTATTCCAGGTGCAGGGTACCTGTATCTTATATATCTTTCATACAAATTACATGTTTATTTATGTAGCAACCTTTAAAGGATGATTGCTTTATAATTTCTGTGTTCAGATGAATAACAAAGCACAAAGATATCAAGGGATTTGTTAATTGTCACACTTCTGGGCAGTGGGATGGGATTTGACCTTATGCAATGTGGCTTCATACTTTAGGTTTTGATCACTGTACTCACAACTTTGCAAAATGAAGTTTTTGAATATTTACATCTCAGAGAAACTGCTTTGGAACCAGATATTCTCCTGTTAAAGTCGTTCCTCATCTCTTAAAGAATTTTGAATTCTTCACTGACCAATCTGTACATGAGGAATTTTTATTCCTCTCTTTGCAGATTATGTTCTTCTACTATTTCTCACATGGTGCCTTAAATATTTATCTTGTCTACATTTTTCATAAAATCCATATGACAATGTGAACAACAGAGGGATATTTTCCCCATTCTTAATAATAGTAATTCAGGCTTATTTTGATTCAATATTTGAGAATAAATGATTATAGAAGTATATGAGAACATTATAAATAGGCTATTTTTAATATTTTGGAACAAAAAATTTAAAAAATTGAAATGAGAAAATTGCCTGACTAGACTATAAAATAAAAAAACATTCATAGAAGAAAAGAAATTTAAAATATGCATAGAAATAACCAAGTAATAATACAGATAAAAGCAGAGGCTAAGACCTTTATTGTTTTTAATATTAAACAAAATTTTTAAAAATAAAATTGCATAGTACCCATGATTATGTCTAATAAACAAGATCACAGCTAGTAAGTAGAGAAACATATTTGAACACAGACCCCCTGGCTCCAGTGACTGAACTCTTACTAAGATATGCAATAATTATTTTGTGAGATGAACACTGATCTTAGGTGAAATAACAAGATCCAAAAAGATGAACAAGCAAAAGATGAATGACTTGCAGAAGGGCATATCTTCAGAAAACAAAAACATGAAATTTAGATTTTGCTGTTAATACATGATTAATGAAAGTGACAAATATATAATTGTATCCTTTCTAAAAAAGTGAGATAATAAGAAACATCACAAGCCTATTATCTCTATGTGTATCATTTATACCTGCACAATCATCAACATTGAAATATTGGCCTTGTTAACATAAAAGAAGATGGAAGACATACAGATATACATATGTGCAAATATAGAAAGATATCAAGTGTTATATTTGGAGAGAAGGATTATTGATTCAATAAATGGGAGAAATATTTTAATTTTACTTCTGTCATTATTCTGCTTATCTTGAATATTTTATCATAATCACTAATTATTCCACAATAAAATACAGATAATAAAAGTTCCAAAAATATCGAAAAATAAATTTATACCTTATTATTCATAATAATGAAACCCTAGCACTTAAGAAAACAATATTGCATTCTGAAAATTATTGTAAAAATTATTTATAGAATTGTTATTTATGGGATTGTAAATGTAGACAAAATAAATGTCTCAATGGACAAATGGTCCAATAGATGCTTCATAAAAAAATACTTTGTACAACATGAAATTTATATCTTAAAATAGAAATTATATTATGTTGAGTTTTTATAACAATTCTAATTGACTATCAGAATACAAATTGTGTTATAAGATTATTAAATAATGTAAACTATATATAATTAGGAGCAAATACTTAAAGTAGAAAAAAATCATACCATTGTATGCTGCATGTAGTTTTCTTCAAATCATATTTTAAGAATAAATACCATTTAAAACTTACTAGGAAGGCCAATATTAAAAAAAAATACAGAAAACAATAAGGGTAGGAGAGGGTATGGAAAAATAGGAGCACTCTTTCTTTGCTAGTGGGAATGAAAAATAGTGCAGCTGCTGCGGAAGACAGTATGACAGTTCCTCAGGAAGCTAAGTATAGAATTTCCATATCATCTGGCAACCCTGCTACTAAAAGCAGGGACTCGAACAGATATTTGCACACTGATATTCACAGTGGCATTATTCACAATTACCAAAAGATGGAAGCAACTGAAGTATTCCTCAACCGATGAATGGATAAACAAAATGTGGTGTATATATATATACATACATGTATTTATTTATATACATGATGAAATATTATTCAGCTGTAAAAAGAATTAAGTTCTGAAGCATGTGACAACATGGATGAAACTTGAGACATTTTGTTGAGTGAAATAAGCCAGGCCAAAAAGGAACAAATATTGTATGATTTCACTGATATGATTTAATTATAATAAGCAAACTCATCGAGTTAGAATCTAGAATATAGATCACTAGAAGATAGATTAAGATGAGATAATGGAAAGTTGAAGCTTACCTAGTGCAGAATTTCTATTTAGGCTGATGATAAAGGTTTGGAATAGATGGTGGTGATGGTAGAACATTACTGTTAGTGTAATCAACAGCACAGAAATGTGTAAGTGAATGTGGATGTATATATTACTACAATAAAAATTAAAAGATGAAACATAAGACTGTATATCACAGTTAACCCTCTTGTACATGATGGACTATTGTTAATAGTACATGTATAAGGATGTTCTTTCATGAATTATAGCAAATATATGATACCAATTCAAATAATAGATGGTAGAACTAGTCTAATAATCTTTCAAGTGTAACAAAGGCAATTAATGTTAAAAAATAGTACAACTTATTTAAAAAGTGCTATCATTAATACTAATAAATGTTCCACACCAATGCAAAGTGTCCGTGGGTGTGATGTTATACACGAATCCTGTGTTTTATGCTTGATTGCTTTGTAAGTTAACAATTTCTCTAATTAAAAAATTTAAAAAGAAGAAACTCTCTAGCTAATTCACAGTATAGAAGGATTTATATGAGTAAAACATGACATAAGAAAATGACATGTTTTATGTAAGTTTGAATTCATAGGCAGAAAAGCAGAACATTTTATTTTTAAGCTGAGCAGTGTTGTAAATTCTGGAGTAGGTAAAGAATAGCTACTCATCATTATGCAGTCCTCAAAGTGTTACACAGGGTTTTTGGTGTGTTTTTTTTTGTTGTTGTTTATTTATTTGTCATGACCAGCACTGAAACTGGTCAATGAGTATAATTTCTTCAGAAGGACTTCTTTAAAGTATTAGTGCTTATTTATATAGGAATAATGCTTTTCAGATTTTATAACAAATGGAATAATACATATATATATGTCTGTGTGTACTGTGGGAGTAAAATTTTTTTTTCAATTCTTATAACAACAACTGATAACGTAGGGTGGGGATATGCACTCAATTTTTCATATGAAAGCCATGTTTCAATGCAATTAAGTGGTCAAGGTCTTAGAGCAAGCCCTGCATTTCTCAATCTTTGCAGGTCACAAACTTTCTGAAAGATATTTTCTTTTTTTTTTTCAAAATGGAATTTCTTTGATCCAGTGCAATGAGTTTCCTCATCAATAGATAAATCTAGGAGAGAAGTGGGCAGCTGCAGATTTACAAAGATTCCCAGCAGATTCTGGTATACACCAAAGTAACAAGAATATAGAGCAGAACCAAGGAATTCAGAGTTCTGTTCACTGATCATTCCACGATGTCACTTCTTTTCTTCTCACTGCTGATTAAGCCTCTGTCAACCACATTCTACCTATAGCTACTGTGTCAATAAAGAAGAGTGCGAATGAATTCATTTTAATGGGGTTAACACAAGATGCTGGGAGGCAGAAAACAATCTTTGGTGTCTTACTGATGCAATACTTAACAACTTTCTTGGAGAATGTTCTCATAGCAGTGACTATTAAGGAACGGCCAACCCATGAGAGTCCCATAAACTTCTTTCTATTCTACGTGTCCTTTGCTGAGGCCTGTGTCTCTACAGCCATGTTTCCCAGGTTGATCATGGATTCCCCTGCCCAGAAGAATACCATTCGCTACAGTATTTGCATGACTCAGGTCTTTGCTGCCCATTTCTTTGGGTCCATGGAGATCTTTGCTCATGCTCATGGCTTTTATATGGCCATCTTTAAACCTCTGATGTTGGGGTGTCTTTGGTGCTTTGGTGATTCTGGATTCAGTAAGGTCTTGTATCTGTTCTTCAGTATAGCTATCCCTGGCTTTAACATTGCCCTTCCCTGGCCCCAATGTGATTGAGCACTTTTACTATGACTTGCAGGCCTTATAGAAACATGCCTGCACAGACACTTATGTGATAAATTTACTAGATATGTGCAATAATGGGACCATGTGCATGGTGTGCTTTATAATATTATTTCATATATAGTTTTTTTATATTCTCTAAGAAACAACAGTGCAGTATGTAGTCCAAAAGCTCTCCTTACCTGAATCTTCCATTTAATTGAGGTTATCATATAGTATGGCTCATGAACATTTATACACACACAACACTATCCACCTTACCTGTTTCAATCTGACCAAAATTTCTGAATATTCACTGGCAACCTCATTTTAGCAAGTTAAAAATTTGTATGGATGGAGTCTAATATAGGGCTTTCGTTCATCCTAAAGTTGGATGTAAGAAAGACATTAAACTAGTATAAACTAGTATAAACCTCAGTTTTCATACATTCCCATTTCTAGAGTTCCCATGATTGAATGACCACAGTAACCTGCACTTAATAAAACCCCAACTTGCTTTACCAAAACTAGGATTCAACTTAGATAATCCAGTCATTAAACCCACAATGAATAATTAATGAGCGCTTATGGTCAGTTCCAAACTTAGTGCTTAAAGCAATCCAAGGAATCAAGGAATCAAGGAATCATTGATTCTGCATCTGGACCTTGGAGAGTTCAATGATCTTGGAAACTATCCTCTTAAAGATATTGCCATCAGATCTAGGAAGCTTGATCATCCCACAAAGATGGAAGTTAGTTTAGGATCTGTCAATGGGGAAGTTTGATATGGGGGCTTTTTCATTGGGTGTACTTATTTCTCAGACCAAGTGAACTTGTTATATTACTAAACAATCTTATTAAAAGGAAAATCTATAGACTTACTATATAGAGAATTGGATTATAAACTCAGATCAGTTACTAAATTAATTGTGTGACTTTGGGTAAGGCATATTCCTTCCCTTTTCCTCAAAGGCACATAGTTTTGGAGGATTAAAAAAAGAATGGGAATTTTTTTTGTACACTTTCTTCAGCCAAGAATTCTTTCTTTTATATGTTATATTTTTTAGTCAATATAGTAACTTTTTAAACCTAACCCTTTTTATTCCAATTTAACTTATGTGAAACATGAGGTCACAAATTTTAAGAGACTTAATAATAGCCTTCCCAATATTCTTGCATTTCACTTTTAAAATAAAAAGCATGAGTTTCTTGTTAATTTTCTCCAAGAAGTTTCTCTATGACATTTTGGTCTGCTGGTTGCCAGTAAACCCTTCAGTAAAAGTTTAAGAAATGGTGCAATCTATTCATGCCCTTTTGCCATCTCCATTTTTTCTCCCACTGCTCTCTAACACTCTCACTCCAACCATTTCCTCTATTCTTATTGAAGGTACCTAGCTTGTATGGATTGCCACGCAGGTAATTATTGGATCAGAGTTCTAAGTGGTAATATGGCTTTCAAGATAGGAAATTAATTGTGTAATGTAATCTCTTCAATGTTTAGTTGGTTGAAACTTAAAAAGCAAAAATCTAACTTTTAATCCTGTGATTAGAATAGTATATACTCTCAGACATATATTTAAAATAAAAAGAAATTACAATAGAAAAATATTTGATAATTATTTTACCTTTGAATAAAGAATTCTGCTGTCTTTCTACATTATTTAAAGAGCATATATGGGATTAGAAATGGTAGAATTTATTATTAATGGTGTTAAAATAAATAAATTATTAGAGTTACTAGTTAAATTTTACAAAAGAGGAAATTTAAATTAAATTTAAGAAAATTGCTTATTCACAGCTGGTAAGTTGTGGGGCCAGGTTGCATGTCTGCTACACACATTTCACCTATATCCACCTTTACAAGGTTTCAAAAATAATCCTAATTCTAGTAGAGATGGCAAATTATAAAGAAAAAGGAGTGGTCTTTCTCCACCCACAATTCAAAGTTAGATTCAGTTTAAATAATTGTCCCTGTAGTTTACTTTTGCCTTCTGACTCTCTGAGTGGGTGGCTCATTGGGGCTGGTTGGGGAGTTTGATTTCCATGGAGCTGTAGAGTCTGAAAGCTTGCCTTAAATATTATAAACTTTTGTGGGAAATACTGTAAATACCCAATGCAGTAAAAAGAGAAACATTTAACTCATGTTGCTCTAAAGGGCAAACTGGAAAAATAGCTGGACTCTGAGGAATTTCTCTTGCAGATGGCATACTTTAGTCCATGAAAGAGTTATCAAGACCATATTAAGAAATGTCCTGATTTGCACAACAGCCTTTCCCATCCCATGAACCCTGGCATTGTGTTTAAACCAATGCCTCAGAAAGAACCTTGTAAGATTGGAAAACAGCAAGAGTTTCTTCTCTCCCTGTTCTTCCCCTTCAAATCAATCTCAATGAGGTTTAGTCTGTATGATTTATCTAGACTTCATAAGATTCAACTTCTAAGTAAATTAATGTTTCATGTATGAAACATACACTTTATTGGAAGTAATTTATTTGCTCTTAGAGGTAAGTTTTTCAATCAATTTGAAGTATTTTCTTTACATGGTTTACAGAAGACCTGATCTGATGGACTCCTTAATCAGTGTCCCCCATTAAAAAAAAAATGATTCACCTGGAGAGTATTTCCAAAATGAAGGATGGAAGTGCTGCAAAGCTTTTTAAAAGCCTGTTTATTCACAGAAGGAGAGAGTAACTATACCACCGTTTTGAGGCCAGCCTTTTTGTTGTTTCTATTCTTGGAAATCCCCTTCTTTGAAGAGTTTAGGGTTAATGCCAATATTTCAGGCACAGGATCTAAGATAAAGATACAATTCTAATCTGTTGTCCTGGGTTTTCAAGACCATTGTTCATGACCCACAACCTATGCCTTCTCTTGTTTAGGTTGTAAGTGATAGTGCAGAGCATCAGGAGGAAAAGCCCTGTGATGAATTCTCCAGCAAAACACCCTCACTGCCACTCTTTTCCACCTTCCCTCTGTATGTTTTTCTGTGTCCTATTCCCTGACTCCTTTACATTGCCTGGTGTCTGCTGATATCACTCCACTCTCCTTCTCTGACTTCATTGATTCCCTGCCCTTTCCTCCTTTCACGATTATTCATTATATATCTAGTTATCTGCTTTGATATTTGTCCAACCATGAACTTTACCAAAATTAGTATTACGATAAGGATAGGAACATTAGATGTCAGTGGGCATCCTTCTATGCCGCCACTCAAATTCTCATTTTCTTTGTGCAAATTACATGGTGGATGAGATTTGATGTTTTCTATAACAAGCAGTTTCGATGCTAGATGGAGTGGCAAGCTAGTAGCCTTCTCTCCCAGTTCTACTTACCTGCATTACGTGCAACTGTCTGTATCACAAGTCAAACTTTGTATGTTACAGAGGACAAGACATGTGGCCACAGGTACATCAAAGGAAAACAAGTATACTAAACGAAACACCAAAAATGAAAACCTGTCTAAATGATAAATTCACATGTACAAGAATATATATAATTTAAGATTTTCTTGTTCAAATCAGTACATGTTTAATTAAATTTTATTTGGGAACGAAAGAATAGACTGAGACTAGATACAAACATTGAGGACCAGATATAATTTAAACTGATTAAAATTTCAAATAGTAAAACATAAAGATTGAAGAAAAGAAAATGGCACTTTCTATTACTGGGATACCCCAAATTCAGAGAGGTTTGATAGTCCAGGAATGTTCAGAAATCATGGTTGAATTCAGAAATAAAGTCTGAGGTGCCAGTCTGAATCAAGGCATCCAAATTGTTCCAGTGTTGCTTTCCTATCTTCACATGCTTAAATCTTCCCTTTGCTTATTTAAAGCAATTCTAAATAGTTTTTCATGACATCCCTTTCATGGCTGTCCATTATCTGCCCGCAAATTTCTCTCTTAAAATTCTGATATAATGATCATGTAATTTTAATGGAGATAGTCTCTATATTTAACTTCCTTTTTTAGAATCCTTTCCTTGCCTTTCTTACCTTAGTGTGCCTCTCTAGAGAGCCTCAGACACCATGCTTTTGTTTTTCCTCCATTAGCAATGTAAAATATATATTGAAATGAAGCTATAATTAAAGCTTTTTCTCTTTTATATTTATTCAAAAATAATTGATAAAAATTTTAGTTATAATAAAAACTGGTGTGATTAAACTGACCCTTTCTTTTAGCTGAACTGGAAAATAATCTTCATATTTGTATAGCTTATATAGCTTTATTAGAGTAAATGGACAATTTTAGTTACTGATTTTGAAATATTTTCATCAGGAAAACACACTTTAAGATTATTTTGTACCTGAGTTTCAAGAAATCTAGTTGTAAGTTTCAGTTCACACATTTAAAACCATAATAATTCCACTTCTCATTTTTCATTCTTCCATGTCCAATCAATTGTTTCTCTCAGAATCTCTTTACTTTTTGAAAACCATTAATTTTCTATTATCTCACATAGCCAAGTGTAATTCTTGTGCAATTACTGATTTGGCTGGAAGTTTTGTCATCCCTCATATTCGACTGTAAGGAGGTTAAGAACAGCTTTTCACTATAGCTACTGCAGATGTGATTAGGTTCTTAGTTTATAGATGATAACCGAGTTGATGGTGTTGTGGATTCTTTGATAGATTGAAGATTAGTTATAAAGGGAGATTATGTCACAACTCATGCTAAAATATAGTCCATATCATTTAACATTAATGTTAAAAACATAGAAAGTATACAGGAAAGAAGGAGGCTTTTAACTTCCTTAATTGTATTCTAACCAGCAAAGGGAAAAATTTTCTTGGTAATTTGATTGTATAAAAATGGAAAAAGGGAGGTAAGAGCTCAAATCTATGACATAAGAAATAAGTGACAAAATATATGCATAATTCAAAACACGCAAAATGTTAGAAATAAAAACAGGCAAATATACTATACTATCATCAGTAAAAAAATTGAATATGATACTTTTAATTATACAAAAAAGAAAGGAGGTAATGTTGCAAGTTTGAATTTTATTAGAAGTCTCTACTATATTCTTATAATTTTTAGCAACAATTTAAAAACTAATGCAATTTATATACATATCTATATGACACCAAATTTCTGGAACATCATGTGGCAACTAGCAGTACCACTGTAGAATGTGATTAAGAAATTATGAATTTTGAAAGGACACATTTATTTTTCATCTTGTGCCTTACTGTAAATTTTGATATTTATTATGGAAATATGTTAATTCATATAATAAAATATTCCTAATAAATATTGATAAAAGTAAATTGGTAGGTAAATTGTCAATAGTTTAAATTATTATGCAATTATTCATAACTTTT
>JAQZBX010049977.1:0-19779 GCA_029593785.1 Cabassous unicinctus | reverse complement strand
TGAGGAAAGACACGTGCCAGCTACTCATCAATCACTGCGGATGGATGAGCACGTCCGGCCGAGGGCAGAATGGGACACAGGCCCCTCAACAAACTCAGCGTGCAGCCGAATCGGCTCCGCCAGCACCGGAAGCGGCAACGCCCACTTGGGGCGCTGCGGACACACGCGTCAAGGCTGCCCTGCAGGAAGCAACCAAAAAAGAAAAAAGGAAGGAAGGAAAAGCAAAGGGAGGGCGAGCGGAGAGCCGGGGCCTCGGGGCCCGCCCGCCCGCCGCGCCCCATTCCCTCCCTCGCCCCGGGGCGGGGCTCCCGGCCGTCGCTCCCCGGCGGCCCTGCTCTCGGATCCCGCGGCCGTCCCCAGGTGCGTACCGACCCGCCGCAGGCTCGGCCGCCATTAGGGGCGGCTGCTGTCCTTGGAGTTCCCTCCCGAGGGCCGCCGGGAGCCCAGGTGCACGGTGGGAGGTGGCCCTTGGCCGCCCCGGCGCTCGGTTCCTCGCGGGCCCGGCGGGGCCCCGAACCCCCTTCCCTGCTGGCAGGACCTGAGGAGTGGGGGCGGGGCGGGGCAGCCCTGGCGCGGGGTCAGCGGTCGCGCGTACGGAACGTGCACGCCTCTCCTTTCTGATTGGCTGGGCGGAGGCGAGGGGGCGGGTGTCTGCAAGCTCTCGGCGCTCGGGGTCGGGTGCCAGTGCGTTCGCGGCCCGCCGGTTGCACGTCGGGCTCTCGCGCTGTGTGCGGATGTGCTTGATTGATTAGGTGGGGGGGCGGGGACGTCGTTGTTGCCAGGTAACCGCGCTCGGGCTCCTCCCCCTGACGTCCCGCATTTCCAGGCGGCGGCCAACGTGGGCTGTGTTGTGGGTCTAGTCAGCGCGCCCGTCAGAGGTGGCGTGTTTGGTGGCAGAAAAGCCCAGAGGCCCAAGAAAAACCTCCGGCCCAGGGCAGCAGCCTGTAGGCACTGCCCTGCGCCATTCTGGCTTAGAGATGACGGGGAGAAAAGGCTGTCAGCGCTTTCGAACCAGGCATTGCTTACTGTTTTGTTTTAAATAACACCTTTATTGGCACACACCAAACACCACTATTGTCTAATTCCAGAACATTTAATCACCCCCAAAATGAATCCCATGCCGTTAGCAATCATTCCCCTTCCCCTCAACCCTGGCTACCACTAAGCTCTTTTCTTCATGGATTTAGCTATTCTGGACGTTTCATATAAATGGAGTCTCGGAGACAGATCAAAAATTCAAGCAGAGACGTTTATTGGATCAGCGGCCTGGGGAGGACCTGGAGTGAGACTTCAGCCCGCCCAGGCTGGCATGGCTTCTTTCGAACTGGGGTAACTGGGTGGGTTTACAGAAGGGGCGCGGAGATACGGCGCGCAGATATGGGGTGGAAGATGACTGAGTTTTGCCCTGTTGGGAGGAGGTCTTGGGGAGGGGGAGATGGACGTGTTGGAATGTTAAAACAGGATGTTTGATCATCTCATGATATTCTCATGGTTGGTGTTGAATTAGGGGCAGGTGTGGGGTTTTGGGCCTTGTGTTTTGGGGCAGGGAGACCTGCTAGCGTGGATCTGGGTGGATCGGGGTTGCGGGTGGGCTATTTTGCAAAATGGGGCTAACATTCCTAACTCTTTGATACGGAGAGGGAGAGCAGGCGTGTGGGCGATGATCCTCTGGCTCCTTCCTGCTGTTGTGGGACATTGTGGGTGATGGTGCCACTCCCTCTCCTGCTAGGCGTAGGGGCGGGGTTCTTGAGTATTTGGATTTAGGGGCAAGTAGGTGACTTGTCTCATCAGTAGACGGTTGTCAACGTGTGTCTCAGGCTGCGCACGGTTCTTTGGATGAAATTACAGAAGGTTCTGAAGAGGCAAGGGCCAAAGATTAATAGAGCGACGGTTGTGACAATAAAGGGAACAAAAGGCATGAAGAGTCATGATCCAGGGTGCTCAACCTCCTGCGGAATTGGGATTTTTCAGGTTTTGATTTATGTTTTGGATTTCGTTGATAACTGTTTGAACTTGTCCAGAGAGGTTGATGTAGAAACAACACTCTTCTCCCAGAAAGGCACAAGTGCCACCTTGAGCAGACGTTAAAGCATTGAGTGCCCTCCTATTCTGTAGGACTGCTTCGGCTAGGGACTGCTGCTGTGCGGCCAGAGCCCTTAAACCTGCTGATATTTCTTCTGTGAGTTTAGTGAGGGCTGTGGCTAGCTAGTATTGATGATGAGAGAGACCTACTGAGTTGGCTTCTGCAGTGGTTCCAAGAAGGCCGAGAGTGATCATTATAGGAGTGTGTGTTGCACATTTAGATTTTGAAGTGAAGGGTCTTAGAAGGGAGGTAGGGGGGCTGTGATGTTGGTGTACCAGGGAACAGTGTAGACTAATGTGCAAATGCCCTGCCATTCAGCGGGGAGGAAATGGTATGGAGAGTTACCACATAGGAATGACAATCAGGATTCATTTCCTGGGGCTATGTAGAAGGACATGGTCCAATTACTGTTCAGTGTGGTTTTGCTTCCATATGTATTGTAATTAGTTACTACCGACTTATGGGATATAGACCGACTTATTGGATATAGCACTCTGCTATAGTCGAAAGAACCAGAGAAAGAAGGAAGGTAAAGGTTAGCACAAAGAAAACAATTATAGCCACCTGACAGGCTGTGGACATAGTAGGGGTCTGAAATAGGATTGGTCTCACCTAGAAATTTGCGAAATAACAGCTGCAAGTTCTCTTGGGGTTCGCAGCCGTAGCGGTCAGGAGTGGGGGTTTCTTTGCTGCTTAGGGTCTGGGGAAGCGAGGAAGGCGAGGGTGGATCCGCCTCTGGAGGTTGTGGTGTGGGTTTGAGTCGGGAAAAGTGAATCCAAGACGAGACGCCGGCCAGTTTAGCTGCTTTGGGGTACTTAGTAAGATTAGATAGGGTCCAGTCCATGGGGGTGGAGAGGTTTAGGGTATAAGACTTTCAGGTAGGCCCACTCTCCTGGAGCGAGGCTTGGGGATGTGGGTTCTGTTGACAGTTGAGGTAGATTTTTTTGGACATGCTAAGTATGTGTTAGGTTTGGTTTAAAATTGCGGGGGGCGGGGGTAGTCGCTTAAGAGTGAGGTGGGAGGGGGACAATTTCCTAAGACGGAGGACCGTACACGATTTCAAAGGGGCTGAGGAGGACGGGTTTTCCAGGGACAGCGGAGTTTGAGGAGTGCAACAGGTACAAGTTCTATCGAGGTGGTCTGAGTTTGGCTCATGAGCTTAGTGAGCTGTGTTTTGACCAGGCTGCTCCTGCGCTCTACTTGGCCTGACGACTGGGGCTGATGTGGAACGTGTAATTTCCAAGTAACGTTAAGAGTAGCATGTACCCCTTGGGTTACCTGGGATATGAAGGCGGCACCGTTATCTGATTGTAATGATGTGGGAAGGCTGAACCAGGGGATGATTTCACCTACTAGGGCTTTGGTTATGGCATCGGCCTTCTCAGAGGTGCTAGGAAAGGCTTCCACCCAGCCCGAAAAGGTGTCAACGAAGACTAACAAGTATTTTACCCGTTTTACTGGGGGCATGTGGGTGAAATCTACCTGCCAGTCCTGCCCAGGTGTTTGTCCACGTGCCTGATGAGTAGGAATGTGGGGTTTTTGAGGCAGCTTTTGGGGTGAAGTTGTTTGGCAAATGTGGCAGGACGTCAAGATTTCTGACTGTATTTTATGAAGGTTGGGAAGAACAATGAAGTGGGAGAGCAGCTGGGTCAGTGGCTTAGGGCTGACGTGGAAGTGGTTACTTAAGGAAGTGAGGATGTCTAGTTTCTCTTGTTTCGGTAGCACTATCTTGTTGTCTTTAAATATCCACCCATCATTGGTCTTTGCCCCGGCCTGCAGGAAAGAACGTGTTTCCTCTAAAGAGTAGGCTGGGGAACTAAGGGCAACGCTCAGAACATCGATGAGAGTGTACAAGACGGGTCTCTGGTTTTGGTGGCTTGTAGCTTTGCCTCTTGGCCTGCTATATGATTTCCCTGTGCAATTGGGTGCTTCTGTTTCTGGTGCCCCTTGCAGTGAAGGATTGCCATGCACCGTGGCAGGCTGGCAGCCCGAGGGAGTTTCAGAATCAGGTTGCGATGGACGATGGAAGACCCATTAGTGGTTGGGTACCCTCTTTCTCTCCACAGAGGAGCATGTGAATGTATGATTGATATGATATGCGTATTTAGAGTCAGTGTATATGTTGACTGTGAGATTTTGGGCTATAGTTAGGGCTCTGGTGAGGGCTGTGAGTTCTGCTTGTTGTGAACTTGTGCCTGGTGGTAATGGGCCCGACTCTAAGACTCTGCTTAGGGTTACTATTGCATATCCTGCCTGTGTGAGTTGCCGGTTTTGGTGGAGCTGCCATCGATGAACCAATTTGGAATAGGTTCTGGCAGGAGAAGAGCTAAGATGTTGTGAAATGGGTTGATGAAGTGATCAGGTATTTCTAAGCAGTCATGTTCTGGGGTTTTCTCATTCATGTTTGTATTAGGTATGGGGAGTAGGGTAGTGGGATTAAGGGAGGAGCAATGGTGCAGAGTAACATTAGGGTTTTGGAGGAGGGTTGTGTGTGTGGCTTGTAGGTGAGTATTAGAGATGATTGACATAGCTTGTGGGACAGTAGGGAAGATAGTGTGAGGAGTACACCTGGATGGTTTGGAAGGGCACCAATTTTATAGTTTCTTGAACAAGTATGGTAGCGGCTGCTAAAGTTCAGAGACAGTGAGGCCACCCTGTGACGGTGCCATCTACAAGTATGCAAGTGGGGGTCAGGGTTAGGAGTCCTAAAGCACCCTCCCCTCGAGTCTATGTAGCAATGGAAAGTCTTGCCTGCATTTGGCAGAGCTAAGGCTGGTGCAGTGCACAGGGCCCTCTGTAGTTGTTTGTTTTGTTTTGTTTTGTTTTAAAGACACCATTTTATTTTATTTATTTATTTATTTATTTATTTATTTTTACCGGGAGGTCCCAGGCATCGAACCCAGGTCCCTCCATATGGGAGACGGACGCCCAACCATTTGAGCCACATCCGCCCCCTGTAGTTGTTTGAATGGGGTTGTGATTGATATGTGTTGGGGTATTGGTTCATGGAGGTTGCCTGAGGTGGTGTGATAGAAGGGTTTGGCAATAAGGCTGAAATTAGGTACCCAGAGACGGAAGAATTTGGCAAGTCCTAGAAAGGATAGTAATTCGGTCTTAGTTGTGGGCGGGGGAGGGGGGATTTTTTCGGTTCCTGAGTTAGACCTTTGTGAGTGGGGGTTAAGTGTGGTCCAGGATAAATGACCTCGGGGGTGAAAAACGCCCTTATCAGGGGAAACTCTTGCGAGAAAGTTGAGAAGAGATGGTAATTTTGATGGAGAATTCCAATGAGGGGCTGCATAGGAGGAGGTCACGGCAAGAGCATACTAGGGTTCAACGACAGGGTAGAGAGATCCTGGGCTAAAGCCTGACCAAAGAAATGGGGACTGTCACGGAAACCCTGAGGGAGGACAATCCACATGAATTGCTGGGAAACTTTAGTTTGTCCAGGTAAAGGCGAATAGGTTCTGGGAGGAGCGATCAAGAGGGATAGTGAAGAAGGCATCTTTAAGGTCCAGGACTGTGGAGTGAGAGGCGTTGGAGGGTATTCGGGAGAGCGGTGTCTACGGGTTGGGAACAACGGGAGTGAGAGACTGAGTGGTGTCATTAACCGCTCGTAGGTCCTGAACTAAACCGTAAGTGCCATTGGATTTCTTTACAGCTAATATGGGAGTATTGGCAGGAGAGCTGGTTGGCTGTAAGAGGCCTGCAGAAGGGAGTGGGTTGATGATGGGCTGTTACCCAAGTATTGCTTGAGGGGGGATAGAGGATATTGAGGTTTGTTTGGAAGTGTTTGGGGTTTAAGGGGTGACTTTAACAGGATTATGATGTTTAGCAATTGAGGGGTGTTCTGTGTCCCAGACTCTTGGGTTGACCTGCTCTTTAAGGATTGGGGGGAGATTTGCGGGTGGGGTGGGAATGTGTGCAGGAGGAAAAGAGTGTCTCTTGTAGGTGTGCTGAGAGCCGGGAGGTTAATAGTTGCACACCGCTTGGCTAACAGATCTCACCCTACCAAGGGAGTGGGGCAGGTGGGTGTGGTTAGGAAACTGTTCCGATGAGGCATGTTAGCTGTTGTGTTTGGAAAGGATGCTGTGCCTGGCCATTAACCCCCACTATAGAGACTGAGGAACAGACCAAAGGTCCAGCATGTTCTGATAAGACCGAATAAGTGGCCCCCGTGTCTAATAAAAAGATCGGCTTACTTGCCACTGTTCTGATTACCTGGGTTCGGCTCTGGCAATGGAGATGACGGGGGCTTCCGAGCGTGGGCGTCGTCAGTCTTCAGTGGCTACCCTCAGTAGTTCTGGGGGGGACAGTCCCGGCTCTGGGTTAGGGACTGATTTTGGAACAGCCGGCCCTTGACTAGCTGTCACAAGGCAGTCTGATTTCCAATGTCTTTAACCCGGTACCCTGGACAGCGGCCCAGTGGGGCTCTGGGATTAAGGCATGCTTTTGCCCAGCGTCCTTCCTTGCCACACTTGATGTTTGTTTGTTTTTTCATTTTTTTGAGGTACCAGGGCCAGGGATTGAACCCGGGACCTCGTATGTGGGAAGCCAGCGCTCAACCACTGAGCCACGTCGGCTTCTCCTTGCCACACTTGAAGCGGGGTCCTGGTGGGGTCTGCACAGAGCCCGAGGGTTGTCTTCGGCTGTCTCAGATGGCGGCTGCAGTTAAATGGCGTTTAGCCTCATGGCGCTGGAGTTGTTGTTGGTTAATTTCCTCCTCTCTATTTATAAAGACCCTGAATGCAGTTTTAATTAGGTTTTTTTGAGGTGTTTGTGGCCCATCCTCTAATTTTTGTAGTTTCTTCTTTATATTGTAGCTTGGCTGAGAAATAAAGTGGGTATGAAGAAACAATTTTCCTGCTCAGAATCGGAATCTAGGTTGGTGTATTTTGAAATGGCTTCTGTAAGCCGGCTCCGACAGGCTGCTGGGTTTCCCTCAGGTTTGGGGGTCATTTCCTGAATCTTGTCGTAATTTACGGCCTTCAGGGAGGCCTCCCTTAACTCTTCTGTTATGCAGGTAAGGAAGTGAGCCATGCGGGTAAGATCTGGGGAGTCGGGGTGGTAGTCCCAGTCTGGGGTGGTGGGGGGCACGGCCCCCGGGCCAGCCAGGTGTCGACTTGGGCTGTGGCTGCAGCCCAGATACGGGCCTTTTCTCGGGGAGCAGTGGAGGAGATTATGACATAGATGTCCTGGAAGGCGCGGTCCTAGGACTGGGTGATGTGTTGGAGTTCTTTGGTGCACTGTGCGGGGTCAGTAGAAAAGGAGCCTAGACTTCACTGAACAAGGGACCTGAACGCGCGGTGCCTCCTGCTCCTCTCGGAGGGGGAGGACAGACGCGGGGAAGGAGGGTTGAGCGCGGGGAGCTGGGCTCGGGCTCCAGAGCGGGTGGTGGGTGGGGAGAAGGGAGCAAGCTCAGGGGGAGGTGTGGGGGAACGGGAGGGGGCTGGGGTAGGTTCAGGGGGCGCTGAGGAGGCCACGGCGGTGGAGGAGGGGCGGGATCCGAGGGATCGGGGTGGGAAGAAGGGTTTTCTGTGTGCAGAAGGGGGGTTCTGTTGCAGAGAAGGCGAATTTGGTAGGTGGCACAGGATTGGCAGAGGGAGGGACGGTTATGAAGGAAAAGGAAAGCCTGAATGTAGGGAACCTCAGACCCCTTGCCACTGCGTTGGATGACGTTCTCGAGGTCTTGGGGAACTTGGATGTCGAAGGGGCCGTGTTCAGGCCACTGGCTTTTGTTGTCTAATTTACATTGAGGCCAGATATTAGTAGAGTAAAGAGTAAGCCGTTTTGGTGTGATTTCTCCTCTGGGATAGAGGGTTTTAAGGTTGTGGAGGAGACACACCAAAGGGGTTTCTTTTGGAGGAAGTGATGGGGGGTTTCCCATGGTGGTGAGTTCAGAGATCTTTCAGTAAGCGGGTGTGAAAGGAAAGAAGCAAGCGTCCTTGACTCTTCGCTTCCAGACCAGTTAGGGGCCAAAGGGCCGGTGACCCGACCCAGGACCAGGCGTCCCCGGAGCCGGGAAGGTCAGGCGGTGGGGACAGTTCCCCGACGTGGGGGAGGATCACTGACCTAGCGCTAGGATTTCCAGGCAGAGGAAAAATGGACAGGATCATCTGGAGAGGGTCTGAGACTCCCCCAAAGACGAATCCGTGTCCGGTGTTGGGTGGAAAAGCAGCAGTGGCGAGGTGGAGGAGGGCTAGGATTTGGCCTGCCTCAACGGAGCCTCCCGGGCTTCGGCACCAATATGCGAGTCCGGGTCCAGTGAGGCTCGAGACAGACCACAGTTCAAGCAGAGACGTTTATTGGATCAGTGGCGTGGTGGGGACCTGGAGTGAGACTTCAGCCCGCCCAGGCTGGGATGGCTTTTTTCGAGCTGGGGTAACTGGGCGGGTTTACAGAAGGGGCGCGGAGATGTGGTGCGCAGATCTGGGGTGGAAGATGACTGAGTTTTGCCCTTCAGGAGGAGGTCTTGGGGAGGGGGAGATGGACGTGTTGGAATGCCAAACAGGACGTTTAATAATCTTGTGATATTCACATGGTTGGTTTTGAGATTAGTACATCCTGTTGGATTGGGACAGGAGTGGGGGTTTGGGGCCATCTGTTATGGGGAAGGGGAGACCTGCAGGCGCCGACCAGTCTTGCTGGTGGGCTGTTTTGCAGAACGGGCCTAAGCCTTTGTCTGGTTTTATTCACTCAACATAACGTTTCCGAGGCCCATCGATGTAGCAGGTATCAGTACTTCACTCCTTTTTACCGCCCTACGATGTTCCATTGTGGGCGAATGTGTGAGCATTTTCGTCTGTTCATCCAGTGGTGGCCCTTTCTGTTCTCTGCTCTAATGAGTAGTGCTGCAGTGAATATTCCATCGCAAGTTTTGGTGTGGACATAAATTCACAATTCTTTAGGTACCTAGGAGTGTGACTGGTGGGCAAAGCTATGCTTTTTAAGAAAAAATTAAGTTGTAGTTTCGTGCTGGTAATTTGAAGTCGACGGATGTCTAAAGATGAGATGATAAACTGGCAAGTTGGGTTGCTGTTGCTCACAGCTGCATGGGGAGAACTGGGTGGCCTCCCTGGCCATCAGTGGGCCTCAGCTGGTGCCAGGCTGCAGCTGGTGTTAATCTGCGTGGATTTGGGGTGAGTCTTCATTCTTCCTGCCTGTTGGTTGATAAGACCCTGAGGTCTGCGGCCCAGAGCTCTGGATCTTTCCGCACATGCTCTTCCCTTATTCTCAGGCTGTGGTAGTTGAAAGTAATGTCCACCCTTCTCTCTTCCCTCCCAGTTCTTCACGCTGCATTCCCAGGTGCCCTGAACCACGTCAAGGGTGTCAGGCTTACACTCTGCTTTTCTCATCTGTATTTCTGCTTTGTACATGCAGGTCTGTCTCACTTGAAAGCACAGGAATTGGATTTTATTCACCCTTGTTTTCCCCCTCCCTTTTTGCCAGCAGTTTAAGCTTTCACATAGCAGGTGCTCAATTAATTTTTGTAGATTGGAATTGGTACACTGAGGTTTGTAGTTTTCTTGTACTGTAGGTGTGGGGTGAGCTCTGCAGAAGGTGGCATCTCAGGAACTTGTTAATTAAAATTAAGGCCTCACAATCCCTAAGGAAGTTGAATATAGACTTGCCACGTGACCCAGCAGTACCACTAGGAGGTATATACCTAGCAGAACTGAGAGCAGTGACACAGACATCAGCACACTGATGTTCATAGTGGCATTATTCACGATTGTCAAAAGTTGGAAACAACCCAGGTGTCTATCAACTGATGATGAATGGATAAACAAATTGTAAGAAGAAATGAAGTTGTGAAGCATATGACAACATGGATGAACCTGGAGGACATTATGTTGAGTGAAGCAAGCCAGACACAAAAGGACAGCTACTGTATGATTGTGCTATTATGAACTAAATATTATTGTGTAAACTCTGGAGTTAATAATTAGAATATAGGTCACCATAAAATAGAATGAGGATAGAGAATGGAAAGCTGAGGATTAATCTGTGCAGAACTGGTAAAAAGGTTGTTCATAAATCTTTGGAAATGAATAGAAATGTTGAAAGCACATCATAGTGTTTGTAACTACCAGTGCTAATATATGGGTATGACAGTGGTTGAAAAGGAAAGTCTAAGAACATGTACATTACTAGAAGGAAAGCTGAAAAATGTAACATGGGCTGTATAACAGTGAAACCTCATGTGAAATACAAATATGGGTAATATTGCATATATAAGACTGTTTTTACAAAGTATAAATACAATTAAACTAGAGAGACAGAAACAGAATAGCAGTTATGTATGGCAAGGCAAACATAGATTGAGAGGTGATGAGTTTTTGTTTTTTGTTCATTATTAATATTGGAATAGTAAAAATGGTCTTATAATAATTGAAGTGATGAATGCACAACTGTGTGATTATACCAGATACCACTGATTGTACACTTTGGAAGAATTCATGTTTTATTAACATGTATCAATAAAATTAATTTGTTAAAGTAAATAGGCAATGAAAGATTAAGTGTCACTTAAGCTTTAGTATATAGTGTTTGGGAAATAAAATTTGACAGTTTAGAAAAAAAAATTAAGGCCTCAGAAACCTGAAAATTTAACCTTTGCAAAGGAAAACCTAGAAACAGTTTTAAAAATAAACCAGGATTTCAAGATTTCAGAGATGTAGTAAATGGAGTGAATGACATTCCAAACGATGAAGTTTTAAGAGATGGACTCTTAAAACTTTTTTAGAGATGGACCATTTTTTTGGGGTTTTTTAAAAATTTATTTATTTCTCTCTACCCCCTCGTTGTTTGCATTTGCTGTGTCTGTCTGTTGTATGCTGGTGTTCTCTTTAGGAGGCACTGGGAACTGAACCCAGGACCTCTGATGTGGAAGGGAGGCCCCTAAACACTTGAGCCACCTCTACTCCCTGCTTTGTTGTGACTCATTATGTTTTCCTCATGTCTCTTTTTGTGTCATCTTATTGTCAGCTCACTGCGCCTGCCTCTCGCTTCAGCTCGCTGTCTTGCTTGTCTTCTTTAGGAGGCACCAGGAACCAAACCTGGGACCTCCCATGTGGTGGGTGGGAGCTCAATCGTTTGCCACATCCGCCTCCCCATCTCCAGTTTTAAAAGAGCAAAAAGTTAAATGCTTTATAAATCTTTGATCCAATTGAACTTTGCTGGTGGCTTTAGATTTGAGTAGAAAAGGAAGTAATCAACATATATCAACATATAAGCTTTGGAGGATTTTACTTTGTGGTACAAGTGCTCGTCAGCACTCTTAGCTTTATTAGAATGCAGTGGGTTTTTCTCAGGTGTGTGTTCTTGGAGTGGGAAACACCATGATAGCTTATAATCATGTTTCATTATTTTTTATTTTCTATTAATGAATGGTGTGTTCCAAACCATAAAATATAACAGACTGTTTCCTGCCTCCTGGTTGTGACTTAAAGGATGCAAAGCACAATAATTACGAAATCCTTTTTTAAAATTATTATTGGAGGCACACTTAATGCCAACTGATGTAACTAACTTTTATGAGTTCTACCTAGTTCTTTTCTGCTGATTATTTTTTTCTCTGTTGAAAACTGGAGATGTTGACATCTTGGCCGTCTTAAGGATTACTGTGGTATATATTTAACATAAAATTATGTCTTTACCACAGGATCTAGCAGATGTCGATCAAGCAATTTACTTTGGTGTTTTAGAAGAGGGCTTTGTTGAAACTTTCCCTGTGTAAAGAATTGTGTGAAACAGAAAATACACTGGGATTGTATATAGCTACATGTAACTGATGAAATTTTAACCATGGTTGATCTGCAAGAACAAAAATGGAGAGGTCTTACCCTGATCAAAATGGCGGAGTGAGGGAAAGCGGATGTGGCTCAATCCGATGAGCACCCACCTCCCACATGGGAAGTCTGGAGTTCAGTTCCCAGTGCCTCCTAAAGAAGACAGACAAACAGCAAGCAGACATCGAGCAAAAACGAGCAGACAACTAGCAAAAAACAAATGAGTGGATGTGGCTCAAGCAATTAAGCACCCTCCTTTCACATGGAAGGTCCCGGGTTCAGTTCCTGATGCCTCCTAAAGAAAAAACAAACAGACAACAAGCTGATGAGCAAAGAGAAAAAAACAATGAGCAGACAACAAGCAAAAACAACAAGCAAACAAATGAGGGAGCCATATCAGGGGGAGGGGAATGGCAGAGTGAGACCCTTCAGGGCTCTGTTCCCTCAAAGACTTTTTTTTATTTTAACAAATCAATTTTATTGATACATATCAAGAAAGCATACAATTCATCCAAAGTGTACAATCAATGGTATTTGGTATAATCACATAGTTGTGCATTCATCACTTTGATCATTATTAGAACATTTTCATTATTTCCATAATAATAATAATAATAAAACAGACAAACAAGAAAATTTTTCCCCTCTCAATCTCTCTATGCTTCCCCTGCTGTACATAATTGCTATTTCTGGCTATTCTTGCACAGTTATTTATTGATTTATTAGCAGTTTTATTGAGATATATTCACATATCCTACAATCTATCTAAAGTGAATAATTAATGGCTTTTAATATAATCACAATGTTGTGCATTCATCATCACAAAAAATTTTAGAATTATTTCATTACTCCAAAAACAAAAACTCCACACCCCTTAGCATGCCTTTCCTAGCCCTACATAACCACTAATCAAATTACATCTTTATAAATTGATTTATATTTACATTTTATATAAATGGAATCATACAATATGTTACACAATATATTTAGTTCATAGTAACGCATTCATACAGTATTTGTCCTTTTGTGTCTGGCTTGGTTCACTCAACATAATGTCCTCCAGGTTCATCCATGTTGTCATATGCTTTACGACTCTTACCGCTGCATAATATTCCATTGTGTGAATGCACCACATTTTGTTTATCCATCATTGGTTGATGGACCCCTGGGTTGTTCCATCTTTTGGCAATCATGAATAATACCACTATGAACATAGGTGTGCAGATGTCTATTTGTGTCACTGCTCTCAGTTCTTCTGGGTATATATCCAGAAGTGATATTGCAGGGTCACATGGCAAATCTATATTCAGCTTCTTTAGGAACTGCCAGTAGTTCTTCACAGTGGCTGTACCATTCTGCATTCCCACCAAGAGTGAGTAAATGTTCTCTCTCTCCACATCCTGTCCAACACTTGTAATTCTCTGTCTTTGTAATAGTGGCCATTCTGATAGTTTTGAAATGGTATCTCATTGTAGTTTTGATTTGCATTTCTCTAATCATGAGTGATGTTGAGCATTTTTTCATGTGTTTTTTTGCCATTTGTATTTCTTCTTTGGACAAATGTCTATGCAAGTCTTCTGCCTATTTCTTAATTGAGTCGTTTGTCTTTTCATTGTTGAATTGTAATATCTCTTTTTATATCATGGATATTAAACCCTTATGGGACATGTGATATTTGGGAAAAAAACCACATGATCATCTCAGTCGACACAGAAAAGGCATTCAACAAAATCCAACATACTATCTTGATAAAAACTCTTCAAAAGATAGGAATAGAAGGAAAATTACTCAATATGATAAGAGGCATGTATATGAAAAACCCACAGCTGATATTGTATTCAATGGGGTAAGGTTGAAAGCTTTCCCTCTAAGACTGGGAACAAGACAAGGATGCCCACTGTCACCATTGTTACTCAACATTGTACTAGAAGTTCTAGCTAGAGCAATTAGACAAGAAAAAAAAATTAAAGGCATCCAAATAGGAAAAGAGGAAGTAAAACTCACTTTTTGCAGATGAAATGATCCTATATTTAGAAAATTCTGAAATGTCTACAACAAAGCTACTTGAGCTAATAAATGAGTTAAGGAAAGTGGCAGGATACAAGATGAACACGCAAAAATGAATAACATTTTTGTACAGTAGTATTGAACAATCTGAAGAGAAAATCAGAAAAAAATTCCACTTACAATAGCAACAAAAAGACTCAAATACTTAGGAATCAATTTAACCAAAAAATTATAGGTCCTATATGCAGAAAACTACAAAACAATCCTTAAAGAAATCAGTGAAGACCTAAACAAATGGAAAGACATTCCGTGTTCATGGATTGGAAGACAAAATATCATGAATATGTTAATCCTACCCAAACTGATTTATAGATTCAATGCAATACCAATCAAAATTCCAACAGCCTTCTTTACAGAAATAGAAAAGACTATTACCAAATTCATTTGGAAGGGAAAGTGCACCCAAATAGCCAAAAACATCCTAAAAAAGAAGAGCAACATGGGGGGAATTTGACTGCTTGACCTTGGAACATATTACAAAGCTACAGTGGTCAAAACAGCATGGTACTGACATAAAGATAGACACACTGATCAGTGGAATAGAACTGAGAGTTCAGAAATAAACTCTCACCTCTACGGTCAACTGGTTTTGACAAACCTACTAAGTCCATGTTAACGGGACAAAACAGTCTCTTCAAGAAATGGTGCTGGGAGAACTGGGTACCTATAACCAAAAGATTGAAAGAGGACTTCTATCTCACTCCCTATACAAGAATCAACTCAAAATGGATCAAAGACCTAAATATAAAAGCCAGGATCATAAAACTACCAGAAGAAAATGTAGGGAAATATCTTAAAGACCTTGTGGTAAGTATTGGTTTCTTGGACCTTATACCCAAAGCATGCACAACAAAAGAAAACATAGATAAATGGGACTCCTCGAAATTAAACACTTTTGCACCTCACAAAAGTTTTGAACAATCAGCAATCAGCAGATGGTAGAAACATCTTTTTTAGGGTTGTAGAAAATAGTTAAGGGAAGTGGATGTGGCTCAAACAGTTGGGCACCCGCCTAACACATGGGAGGCCCTGGGTTCGGTTCCCAGTGCTTCCTAAAAAGAAGACGAGCAGATGCAGCACACAAGAAACACACAGAGAGCAGACAGTGAGTACAAACAATGGGGGCTAGAAATAAGTAAATTAAATATTTAAAATAAAATGAAAAAAAGAAAGAAAATAGTTAAAGGACTGCAGTAACAGGGCAAGGCCCCAAATCAAGAAAAAAAACACTTAAAAGTGGTAGGAGGGAAAGCAGATATGGCACAAGCGGTTGAGCTCCTGCCTACCACATGGGAGGTCCCAGATTCGGTTCCCAGTCCCTCCTAAAGAAGAGGAGCAAGACAGCGTGCTAACATGACGGGCTGGCACAGTGAGGTGACACAACAAGATGACGCAACAAGAGACACAAGGAGAAAAACATAATGAGAGACAACAAAGCAGGGAGCAGCGGTGGCTCAAGTGATTAGGTGCCTCCCTCCCACATGGGAGGTCCTGGGTTTGGTTCCCAGTGTCTCCTAAAAAAAAGAAAGACAAGCATACAATGAACAGACACAGCAAATGCAAACAACGAGGGGGTGGGGAGAAATAAAAATTTATAAAAAAAAAAAAAGTGGTAGGATTGTGTTTGCTTTGGCAGCACATATGCTAAAATTGGAACGAATCAGAGAAGATTAGCATGGCCCTTGTGAAGGATGACACACAAATTTGTGAAGCGTTTTGTATTTTTGTGAACTGACATTTGCACACTGATGTTTATAGTAGCATTTTTCATAATTGTCAAAAGATGCAAACAACCCAAGTGTCCATCAACCAATGAAGGGATAAACAAAATGCGGTGTATACATATGATGGAATACTATTCAGCTGTAAGAAGAAACGGAATCATGATGCGTTTGACAACATCCTTTATGTTGAATGAACTAAGCCAGACACAAAAGGACAAATATTGTATAATCTCACTAATATGAACTATATACAACAAGTAAACTTATGGAGATAAAATCTAGGGTGTAGGTCACTAGGAGATAGAATAAGGGTTGAGAAGGGGGTGCTGATGCTTAATGTATGTAGAATTTTTAATAAGGTTGGTTATAAATATTTAGACATGGATAGAATTGATAGTAACACATTATAGTGAGTATAACTAACACCACTGATTTATAAATGTGATTGTGGCTGAAAGGGGTAGGTTAGGGACATAAATGTCAGTAAAAAGAAAGCTAGAGGAAAATCTTGGGATTGTACAACAAAGTTAAGCTCGGTGATAGATGAGGATTGTGGATAATTGTACAAATACAAGAATGTTCTATGGACTTGAACAAATGTACATCACTGTTACAAGGTGTTAAGAATTTGGTGATACAAAAAAATAATAAATAAAACTTTAAAAAAAAATAATGTGATACAGAGGAGAAATACAACTAATGTAACTCATGGACTATAACAGTAATGCAATATTTTTGCATCAAGGCCAGTGAAGGTACTATATAATGCCAAGGGTCATCAATGGAGAATTATAAAAGGGTAGGGGATTTGTCTTTTTGGAGTAATGAAAACATTCTAAAATTGACTGAGGGGATGACAACACAACTCTTTGATGAAACCGAGTGCCACTGAGCATACACTTTGGATGGATTGTACAAGGCGTGGGACTGTATAACACAGTGAACCTTGTACTGGATGATGGACTGAGGTTAACAGTACAAATATAAGAACATTTTTTCACGAACTATAACAAATTACAGGGGAGCGGGTATAGCTCAGTGGTTGAGTGCCTCTTCCCATGTACAAGGTCCCAGGTTCAATCCCAGGTACTGCCTAAAATGTACAATACTAATACATGATGTTAATAATAGGGTGGTATATGGGGAAATTATACCTAATGTAAGTTATGGACTATAGTTATTAGTAATATTTGGATGTTCTTTTATCAGTTGTAACAAATGGTCCACAACAATGCAAGGTGTTGGTGGTGGGGTGGTGTTTAGAAATCCTATATGTTATACATGATTGTTTTGTAAACTCATAACTTCTCTGATTAAAAAAAAAAAAAAAGGATCCTGGGGCACCCTGGCTGGCCCCTCCTCTACTCCTCACTGGCTCAATGCAAAGGGTGCCAGTGTGTGGATTCCTGGTCACAGTTCTGGAAGAAGGAAAGTAGCCCTTGTGCACATGGGAGCATGTATGTCTAGCCCAATCTGTCTGGTGGTGGCCTAAAGGACTCACCGTCCCAGAACTTCCCCTGTATGTAGAAGGCACTCAGGGAACCCACCTACAGAGCAATGTGGGAGAGCAGTCAGGTCGTGCTGGCTGTAGGACAAACAGAACAGTACCAGGGACCATGAGGAAACCATTTCCTAGGGAGGAGGAGACATTCAGAACTGTGTAAATGGGGGATTTCTAGGGCCAAACACCATGCTCAAGACGAGACGTGTGCAGAAAGGATCAGGGGGGCCCCTACTTTTAGGCCTCGAGTTATTCTCTGAGGAAGAACAGACCTGAGCCATTTCAGACAACGACTTTTAAAACATGGTCCTAATTATACTCAAAGAGCTAAAGGAAAACATGGACAAAGAACTAAAGAAGGGCAGCAGGTGTAGTTCAGTGGTCGAGAGCCTGTTTCCCATGTACAAGATCCCAGGATCAATCTTCAGAACCTCCTTAAAACAAAAAACAAACAAACAAACAAACAAAAACTGAAGGAAATTAGGTACACAATAGACGAACACAAGGAGGATAACAAAAGAGAGATGGAGGTTTTGAAAAGGAACCAGACAGAGCTGATGATCCTAGAGGGGTTCAACAGCAGATTGAAACTGGCAGAAGAAATAATCGGTGAACTTGCAGATGAGACAATTGAAACCATCCAGGCTGAGGAGAAGGCAGAAAGAATGAAAAAAGACTGAACAGAGCCTGAGGAACTGTGGGAAACCATCCAAGCATACTAACATACACACTGGGGGGGCCCCGAAGGAAAAGAAAGAAATGGGCAGAGAGAATATTCAAAGAAATAATGGCTGAAAACTTCCCAAATTTAACAAGACATGAATGTGCACATCTAAGATTTTCAATGAACTCCAAACTGGATAAATCCAAATAGACCCTCACGGTCAAATGGTAAAGATAAACAGGATTCTGAGAGCCGCAAGAGAGGAGCAGCACATCACATACAAGGGATCTTCAATAACATTAAGTGCCGATTTCTCTTCAGAAACATGGAGGCAAGAAAGCAGTGAGATGACAGATTTAAAGGACTGAAAGCAAAAACTACCAGCCAAGAAGTAAATGGCAAAGCTGTCTTTCAAAAATGAGGGAGAGGTTAAGACATTCCCAGATAAACAAAAGCTGAGGGAGCCAGGCCCACAAGACCAGCTCTGTAAGAGATGCTGAAGAGAGTTCTGCAGATTGACATGAAAGGACAATAGACAATAGAGCTAAGCCACATGAAGAAAGATGCTAGTGAGGGTCGGCACATGGGTAAATATAAATGCCAGTACTATTGTACTTTTGGTTTTCAGCTCTTCTTTTTACATCTTACCGGATCTAAAAGGCAAATGCATAAAATGTAATGAGAAGTCAGTGGTTTGGGACTCAAAGTATAAACGTGTAGTTTGTGACGAGAGCTACATGAAGGTGGGACATGGGGAGTATAGGAACCTAGTTCGTGTATACTGTTGGAGTTAAGCTGGTATCAAAGCCAGTGAGATTGGTAAAGATCGACGATACTCCGTTTAAACCCCATGGTAACCAGAAATAAAACGTCAGAGAATGTGCAAGCTCACAGACAGAAATTAGCATGCGGGTTGCTGGGGGTGGGGAACGGGCAGTTGATGCAAAATGGATGAAGGTGTCGTTTGGGAAGATGGGAAAGTTTTAGTAATGAAGGAGGTGAGGGGATCACAGCATATTAAACGTGGTTAATCCCATGAATGGTATGCTTGGGAATGACTGAGATGGCCAAGTTCATGTTGTATATATGTTCCCATGGTGGAAGGAAGGAAGGAAGGAAGGGAAAGAAAGGGAAAGAGAGAAAGAGAGGGAAAGAAAGAAAGAGAGAAAGAGACAGAAAGAGAGGGAAAGAGAGAAAGAGAAAGAAAGAGGGAAAGAGAGAAAGAGAAAAGAAAAGAAAGAAAAAGATAGCAAATAGACAGTGAGGTGCCAGACACATTGCTGGCTGCTCGTGCTCTCAGCTGTGCTGCGGGCACGATGGCCCATAAGCAGATCTACTACTCGGACAAGTACTTGGACCAGCATTATGGGTACCGGCATGTCGTGTTACCCAGAGAACTTTCTCAGCAAGTACCCCAGACCCATCTAATGTCTGAAGAGTGGAGGAGACTTGGTGCCCAGCGGAGTCTTGGCTGGGTTCACTACATGATTCATGAGCGAGAGCCACATTCTTCTCTGTAGACGACCTCTTCCAAAAGGTCAACAAAAATGAATTGTATCTGGGCATCATCAATTAAGTCTTTTCAGATTTAATGTATATGTGTATATATGGTAGTGCATACTTGGAACATGTGCAACTCATTCATCCATACCTGTGCAGGAGCTGTATTCTTCACAGCAACAGAGATCAGGTAAATGCAACTGCAAGTCGGTTATTTTAAGGTGTCAGTTTTCCTCTTTAATACTATTAAAAGTGCCTGTTCAACTTTACCTGTTACTTTGTTTAATAAAGTTTGTATGTTGCATTTATCACTGTTTGAGGTTATTGAGTTGTATTTTCTTAAGGTTAATTTGTGACTGTTGAGATTGTTCTATGATATTCCTTTTAGAATTTTAGCCCTGAGGAAGTAAACATTCTTTAAAGAAATAAAATGTTAAATGGGTTTAAATACA
>JAQZBX010049976.1:0-19781 GCA_029593785.1 Cabassous unicinctus | reverse complement strand
AAAAAAAGAAAGAAATGAAAAATATGGATAAATGGAACTTCATCAACATTAAAAACTTTTATTCCTCAAAGGATTGCATCAAGAAAGTAAGTTGAGAATCTAAATATTGGGAGAAAATATTTAGAAACCACATAGCCAACAAAGGTATAATATGGAATTTTTAAAAAGACTCCTTCAATTTAACAACAAAAAGATAAACCAATTAAAAATGGGCAAAACAAATGTATGCTATGGACCATAGTTGGCTGTAAAAGTCTGATATTATCTCATAATCTGTAGCAAATATTCCACCATTGTGTTGTGTGTTACTGAAGAAGTGCTGTATGGGAATTCTATACATGTGCATGATTTTTTTGTAAGTTTACAACTTCTGTAATAAAATATACTTTAAAAAATAATAATGGAGTGGGTTGGGGGGAAAATGCACCAAATGTAAGATATGGACTATAGTGAGTAGTAAGATTTTGATGATGTTCTTTCATAATTTGTAGCAGTTGTCTCATGATAATGTAGGGTGCTGGTGGTGGGTTGGTATATGGGACCTCTTTATGATGTTATGCATGTTTGTTTTGTAAGTTCACAACTTTTACTATGCATTTATTGTCTATGTATGTTCATGTATGAATGATACACTTCAATAAAATCAAAATAAAAATGGGCCAAAGAATAGAAATCTCTCCAAAGAAGATATACAAATTGCAAGAAAATACATGAAAAGATGCTCAAAGTCATTAGCTATCATGGAAACACAAATCAAAACCACAAGAAGGTACCATTTTACACCCATTAGATTAACTCTTACTAAAAAGGAAGGAAAATAACAATTGTTGGAGAGGATGTGGAGAAATACAAACTCTCATTCATTGCATGGCAATATAAAATGGTGGAGCTGCTGTGGAAGTCAGTTTGGCAATTCCTCAGAAAGTTGAGTATAGAACTACCACATGACTTTTCGATATGACTACTTGATATAGCCCCAAAGAATAGAAGGCAAAGTCTCTAACATATATTCACTCTCTGATATTCATAGCAAAATTATTCACAATTAGCAAAAGATGAAAGCAAACCCAAGGTCCAAAAAACAATGAATGGATAAAGAAAATGTGGTATATACATACAATACAATGTAGTGTCATTTGTCTTAAGAAAGAATGAAGTATGAGTAATGAAGCAAAATGGAAGAAATGTGAATACATCAAGTTGAAGTAAAATATTGAGTGAAATAATCACATTCAAAAGGACAAATGTTTTATGATCTCAATGTTTTGAAAAATATTAGAATAAGGAAAATCATAGAGTCAGAGTCTAGAATATAATTAACCAGGGGACAGGGTGGGGATAGGGAATGAGAAGTTTAAGGTTTAAAATGTACAGAGTTCCTATTTGGAATGATGAAAATCTTTTCAAAATGAATAGTGGTGAAGGTAGCCTAATATTGTGAATGCAATTAACAGCACAGAAATATATATCTGAATGTGATTAAAAGGGGAAATATTAGAATATAAATATCATAACAGAATAAAAAAAATTTAAAGTCCATGGAACTGCATTACACTATGAGTCATAAGATAAACCATATACTTTATTTAATAGTATAATTATAAAATGTGCTGTCATCAATTGTAACAAAAGTTCCACATTAATGAAAGGGTTTTTTGATGGGGTGGAGTTTGGGAATCCTGTATTTTATGCATGATTTTTCTGTAACCACACAACATCTCTAATAAAGTAAAATTAAAAAAAAAAAATAGTTGCATATTAAAAGATATAAAAATGTATACCTGTAAATATAATCATATAAATAACAGTGTAAAGTAATATTAGTAGAAAAAGGAAACCTGTATATTCCAGAGAAATGAAAGACAGATTAAAATAATAATAGAGCCAAGTTTTAAAAAAATGTATACAATTTCTAAACTGAGCTTCAAAACTCTTAAAATTTGAGAGTTAAAATGATAGAAATATTTTTAAATGGCATTGAATAATTTTCAGTGATAAAATTTTGTTGAATATAGGACAAATAAGTTATGTTTCTTTCTGTATCTTACTCCTGATCTTCTCAAATTTATTTTGCTACTAGAGATGTTATTTTAATCCCAACAATAAAGATTCAGCCAAAAAGATTAGTCATAAAAGTTTCATTAAATATTATTTCTTTGACTAATATATTATATGTAAGTACATTTAATGACTATAAAAGTTGATTTTAATCCTGGAAGAAAAACTCCCTCATGGTAATTTTGTAAAGAAGTAACCAGACTCTATTGAGGTGGTATTGACTGAGAACAGCTAATACCCCAAGTTGACGTATTCTGAAATGGATTGATGTTGGCCTTTTAAATCTCCAATTAAGCTTGACTCAGTTTCACTGATTTATTGATGAATTGAAGAATTGTGCTTTCAGAACATCATCAATTATATAATGTAATATTTTGTATTTCTGCAAAATACTATCAAACATGCTCCCAAAATTCTTCAGTGTAATAATAATTCTTTTATAAGTTGCTCCTAAATCTACATGAAGATTTGTATCATTACCTTTAATTAGTAAAAGATTCAAATGAATGCATTCATCTGTTTGTATATAGAGGAAGTAAGCTTTTGGCAATGAATATAATTATAAAATCTTTACTCACCTCAGCATTGATTTTTATTTTCCTCTGTCATGTTTCTTTTAAAACAATAAAAGCCAACATACTAAAACACAAAAACAAATTGCACAAACATGTTTTTGGCTAAACTCAACATTACATCTGCTGCTGATGAATTAGTTGACACTTACAAATCTGACTTGAGAAACACCACCATATTTCCCTTGTGATAACTCAAAAATACCCATTCATCAGCTTGTGGACTACCCTAGAAAGAAGTTAGTTATGCTACAATAATCAACGCAAAATACACGAAATTTTAGATTTTACAAAATTATAATGTAGGTCAAGGTTTATTTTAAATATTTAATACAAAACAGATTATTACAGAAAATTACTTTTAAAATCATATTAAAACATAAATATACATGCAAAGAACCTTTATATGTACAAATGAAAATACTTCCAAGAAAATACAGAGTATAAGAATATTTATCAAAGATTTTCATTTTCTTCTTTGAATTTTGTCTAATAATATTTGGGTAATAAACAATGATTAATCCTATGAAAGTATCATGCTTTTAAATATAGAAAAATGTCTCCTTGGGGAAAATATGGTATTCCATATCTGGTGGTTAACAATATGGCCTTTAAACCACAGAGAAATTAAGTATTCCTCTAGATATAACTACTGTTTTACACAGTAATAAATTAAAACATCACAAAAGAATATTAAAAAAATCTTAATATTACGTGACTTCTAAAGGGAAGGCAATTTTTTGTTACAAACCTAACATGAATACATTAGTCTTTGAAACTTTATCTTTGGCATCATGCCAAGCAATTTTCATTGGAAATTTGTCCCAGAGATGACCAAATGTTGCATTTTCAGCAATCCTCAATATAATAGATGACCTTGCATTATAAGGTTGAAAGGCAAGTGATACGCTGCTATGTTTGTGTTCATATAGTTCACTGGTATACTTGCGAGATATAATTTCCAGGTGAACTTACTATTTGACCAGCATATGAACAAATATTTTAGGTTGATTTATTTACCTTAAAAGAATATAAATACATGCACAAAAATTAAACATACATTATTTCAAAGGAAAAAATAATGTTATATTGCAGAAACTTTGGACTCATTAAATAGGTTACATATTTTTTGGTGGGACAAACTTCAAGTAGAAAAATTTCTGTGCAGATAATGCTATAAGAAGTTTTACACCCACTTTGACTTCTGGTACATATTAATCTAAAAGTTAGAGCATTTTAGTTTATTTTTTAAACATTAGGAATATTATTAGAAAAGTTTGCATGTGGATATATAACCCAGGACTTACCTAAGTACTATAAGAACATGTAGATATGGAAATATAGAGTTGATGTTATCAATCATCAAGCACTGAACATATATTGAAAATATAATTTTTGGAATAATTTTGATTTTATAATCTGCTAAAAACATATCTTCTGAAAAATAATTGTAATATGTGTTCTATAATATTAATAAATCTAAGACTTTCATTCCTGCTTGTCACTTGTATTAAATAATTATGGGTACCAGAGAATAGTAAATGATACATTAAAACACTCTTATTTTTTTTATGAATCTTGTCATCCCATGAGCCAAGACAGGCAAGAGTCATATGCCCCAGGGGGTGGGGAGGAATGAACAGAAAAGATCAAATGGGGTATTTAGTGGTCATGGGAAATATTCTTCATTAACTTACAGTATTGGACACAAGACATAGTAAATATCATCAAAAATTATTAAACTGTACAGTCTAAATTGTAAACCATACTGTAAACCATTGACAATTTTTAGTTGGTATATCTTACTATCTGTATAACAGTTATAACAACGCTAACATCCAAAAAAAAAGTTTTAATATCGGTGGGGAAGGGGGAGGGAATTTGGGTAGGTGGGAGTCTCTAGTATTCCATGTGTGAATTTGCTGTGACCTAAAACTTCTTTGAAAATTAAATCAAAATTTGGAAGACACTGGGGAATGAGAGGGGGAAGGTGTCATGGCACACTGGACATCCAATAATACAGTGATAAAAGGAAAACAGAATAATTTCTTTTTTAAAAAAAGGATATTTTTCCCCATTTTTTTGAATGTCCCAATCTGCTAATTATATTTTATTTTTAGTTTAGTTTCATTTTTTTTCCTTCTGAGTTTCCTTGTACTTATCTCTTGCATTTAAGCTTATCATTATTATTTCTTTTTCCTTTTAATTGTGTTTTGTTATTATAAGGGCTTCATGTTCAGGGAAGGTTTATATCACAGAAGGGTTACAAGGGGTCTGCAGTGGATTATTGGTGGGGGTTGTCTGGGATGGGGGATTCATGGGAGTAAGTCCATCTGAATATACATGAAAGATATATAAAATTGTTCAAATTATCAAGGGATGGGGCATGGTCACGGTGGGTAGACAATTACTCAATAAATGAGGGAATCTGAATTCCCAGCCTGGAGAGCTCTGCTACATTTTCAAAGGGAGCAGCAAAAGTCCCCTGAGTGCAGAGGCTGTGTCTGGCAAAAGAGGATGGCCCACTGATGGGTTCTTGTTATTGATGACTAGCCTTATGTGTCTTTGCTCTTATAATTGAAACTTGACCTACTGTTATGGGGTGCCTCAGGGTTGCCACCTGAGAGCCCCCTTGTTGCTCAAATGTGGCCTCTCTCTAAGCCAAACTCAGCATATGAATGCATTACACTCTGCCCAATGTGGGACATGACTCCCGGGGCTGAGCTTCCCTGGCAACGAGGGATTAATACCAAGTGCCAATGGACAACATGATTGGAAAAAGACCTTGAATAAAAAGGGGGGAAAAGGTAAAGAAAAATGAGTTCACATGGCTAAGAGACTTCAAAGAGAGTCGGGAGGTCATCCCAGAGGTAATGATTATGCACACCTCAGTAGGATCTCATAGATCACCAAAGTGGATATCACCCCACACAGAGGGACCCCTGAGGGCTCTGGAAACCCCCAGGTCCTATATAACTGGTGATAGTCCCAGAGAATGATGCCTAATTAGTGGGCTCTTCAGTGGAATCTGTGCTCATGAGAGTGACAGAGTTGGACTCAAATAAGTCCTCCCTGCACATGGTCCATCAGTCCCTTCTATTCAAACCTATATGTGATGCTGGAGTTGTTAGGTGTACTTCCAGAGACTGAAGCCTCTGGCCTACCTATGTGCCAGGTGTGCCTGGAATCTCGGTTGAGCTGCAACGCGTACCCTACAACTCAATGGACTCATCCAAGTGGCCTGGCGAGGAGATGATGATGGGCAACAACCATCCCAGGGAATGGAGAGGGCCTGCAGCTGCAGGCAAGATAATCCCATCCACTGTATCCATGGGATATAAGCCCTCTCTCACTTGGAGGTGGAGTTGACATCACCATCCAAGTCCCCTCAGGATTGGGGGAGGAGCTGTGGACTAGAGTGGACTCGGTGGTATTCTGTTGTAGACATATTATGATTCAAGCAATGGAAGAAATTGTAACAGTGAGGTGGAGCCAGTGGCCACTGGACATTTTTGGGGCAGGGAGAGAAGGGGCAGTTGAAATACAGGGGCTTATTGGGACTTGGGGATTGTCCTGAGTGGCGTTGCGGCGACGGATGTAGGCCATTTTCCATCAGCATATACCATGCAGAACTGTGTGGGACAGAGTTGTTCTATGATGTGAACCATGGTCCATGCTCAGTGACAAGGGCCCAGGATGTGTATATCCATTGCGGGTGTTGTGTCACACGGATGAAGGATGGTGGTGTGGGATGTTGTTGGAGGTGTGGGAGGTGGGGAACATGGGAATCCCTGTAATTTCTGAGTAATATTTAGGTAATCTTAGCACCTTTAAAAATACAAATATATATATATATATATATATATATATACACACACATATATATATATGCATAAAAACATTTACGTAAACAAATGCACATATATGCATATGTATTTATATGTCATTTTACAAATATTTGTATGTATTGTGAAACTTTTGATTTTTACCCACAATAAAAAAATAAACACTTATTTTTTAATACATACAACTAGTTTGTTCTTGTTTTTCTGTTAGTAAATATAGGTAGGAATATAGTGTTATAAGCCTGATCTAGTGTTCAATCAATTTTGGTAGAATCACCGAGCCAACTATACTTAATGGTAACTCTGGCTGCCTTCCTTAACATTCTGTGACCTTTTTATTATTAAATAATGTATGCAATAATAAGAGATATGGTATAATATTTTTATCTTAATAAATGATTAATGAAGGGAAATATTTAAAACAGTGTCATGTTCATTCTAATTATGCAATACTTACAATTTCTATTATATAATATTGAAATATTAATTTATACCTAATATACCTTTGGCAGTCAAACTAGGGTTTTTTTTTTTTCAGCCAAGTTTTGCAAACTTCTCTTTTATATGATTTTCTAGAAAGACAAAACAAAATTTTTAAAGAACTAGACCTTTCCTATAAACAAAAACTCTTTTGAAGTAATTCATGCTGAATATCTCATCTGATTTCTCAATAGTTTATAACAGCTGTTTGCTATTATGGAAAGTAGGACTAACACAAATGTACCTGACTTCATCCTTAAGGATTGACAGACTCTGAAGAGATTGAGTGGGTTCTATTTATGCTCTTTCTCCTGATATACCTGATTACTATGCTGGGGAATGCAGGGATGATACTGATAATTCACTTGAATCTCTGGCTTCACACCTCATGTACTTTTTCCTCAGTCAGTGTCATTCCTTGATCTCAATTACTCAATGGTCACCACTCCTAAAACCTTAGAGAACTTACTGACTTCAACAAGAATATTTCATTTATGGGTTGCTTCACCCAGATGCATTTCTTTGTCTTCCTGGTTTTTACTGAATTTTTCTTTCTCACTTCAAATTCCTATGACCACTGTGTAGCTATTGCAATCTTTTTAACTACCCAGTTGTTATGTCAATGAGAATCTGCTGTGTCCATATCACTGGGTCCTACCTGATAGGTTTTACTGTATCCATAGTCATTGTTCTTTTCATGAACAGTTTGCATTTCTGCAAATCCGATGTAATCTATCACTTTTTCTGTGACTTAACCCAAATTTTAGCTCTTTCCTGCAATGACACTACTGACACTGAAATCATGTTATTCATTCTTGCTAGCTGAAATGTAAGGGTGTCTCTTACCACAATCTCTGAGTCCTAAGTGTCCATTCTGTCCACTATCCTGAAATTTAATTCCACTTCATGAAAGTGCAAAGCCTTATCTGCTTTTGCCTCACCCTCCCTGGGATTCACCATCTTTTACATTACTACAATGTTTACTTATTTAAAACTAAAGAAGGGAAAGGATCAACTGGCCTCTGTTTATATTATGCTGATCCCCATGCTGAATCCACTCATTTACAGTCTCCCAGAACAAAGAAGTGAAAAATGCTCTCATTAGGGTCATGCAGAAGAGAGAGGGCTCCAGGCAATTGAAATGAAAGTGATGCTGAAAATTGAAGTGCATTTTTTCTTTCTTTCCTATTTGGGTATTTACTTGGTCACTCTCTAAAATCAGTAGCACCCTTTAAGTAGCTTGAATATCTGTTTAGGAATCATCTATTTGAACTCACATGATCTGGAACATTTCCAATTTCATGTTTTTATGGAAATCCACATAGTAATTGGAAGTCATGAACAAGTTGTTAAACCTGTGGTTTAAATGTATGTGTGTTTTAAAAAGCCTTTTTATTTTTTATTCCCCCATTGTTTTGCACTCACTGTCTGCTCTCTGTGTGTTCTACTGTGTCTGCTTGTCTTCTCCTTAGGTGGCACTGGGAACCAATCCTGGGACTTTCCAGAGTGGGAGAGAGGTGCTCAATCTCTTGTACCTCCTCATCTCCCTGGTCTGCTGCATCTCTTATTGTCTCTCTGCTCTTTCTATTTTTGTTGCATCACCTTGCAGTGCCAGCTTTCTGTGCAGGCTTGCTCTCCTGCATGGGCCAGCAGTCCTGTGCAGACCAGCACCCTGTGTGTGCCAGAACTCTGCTTGGGTCAGATTGCCTTTCACTAGGAGGCCCCAGCAGATGGAAGTCCAATCACTTGAAACACATCTGTGTGTTTTTTGACAAGTTATTGTCAAAAACATGGCATTAGCAATCAAATTGTATCATAGAAATGCCCCATGCATATTCCAATTTCAGAGAACTTTATTAAGGTGAGTATTTTTAGAAGTCATTTATTCTAATGCGAAAAATACAGCACAGTCTCAAGGAATGTTAACTTGGGCCTGAAAAATCCAGAGTGAAGTTTCTAGATCTTCCAGCCGTTACCAGTATATTCCTCAGAGAATCATGGACAGTATAAATCTAGGCTATTCAAGTGTACAAAAAATATAATTCTAAATCAATAGAGCTACTTTAAATATTAAATAAGATGATAACTAGAAAGAATTTAATGTTGTACTAATAAATATTGATCATGTGCATGAGAATGCTTACATACTTTCAAAGTTTTCTATACAGAATAGTTATTGTTATGAAAATTTTCACAGGTACTTTATAACTATTTTTGACTAATGTTATCCATAAGTAAACAAACAGCTAAAAAGGAACAAGAAAATTCACATATATGTTCTTAGAGCAAAGTATAATATTGTGATAGAATTGAGTTATAGAAAAAGTATATGTTAACATTGAGCTAAAGTTAGAAAATATTTTAAATTATGAAAGAAAATGGAAATATCCTATCCACTTTTGACACTTCTGTTCATGGTCTTCTACAATATTCTTATGTATATGTATGTATATATTACATATAAAATTTTTGTCATATTCTGTTTCTATTTAGCAGCTTTTGTTTTTCACTCACTATAAATTTTGGTAATTCTTATATTATTTAAAATTGGGAGGTGAATGTTTTCTTGGTACATGAGCAAAATCAATAATCTCATCTTGTAATGATTTAAGCCTTGAAGGAGGCTTAAATTCATGAGGTTAAATCATGAGGTTAAATTCATGAGGTTAATTCATGAGGTTAAATCTCTGCATACAGTTATACTTCTTTTTTGATTCCTGCTAAACATTTAAAAACCATACCATTCTGAGATACATCAACAAGCTCCAGTAATTACTATTTCTTTAGTTAATTTTTGTTTGTAAAAACATTTCTTTTTTACTGATATCTATAGGTTTATGTTCTTTAAAAGGTTATACTTTTCTTGTTAAATTCTTTGCATATTTCTTTTAAGAATATTAATAGAGAAAAGTTGCAAAGGTAAGAATATGTAATGATTGCAAATTTTGTGACAACCGATAAATTTAAGTCAAAGATTTATTAATATTTCTTCTTAGGAATGTTTCTATATAATCTGGAATTGCAGTTTTAATTTTCCCTACTATTCAAAGGATAGTTAAGAAATTATGTTTTCTTTATTTTCTTATGTTTAATTATTTTTATTTAAACTTAAGCAGTAGTTATTAGTTATATATATTTCCTTCAATGATTTTTATTTTTAAATGTATATTAAGATGTTCTTTGTAGGACTATATTTGTTCATTTTCTTAAATGATTTTTTAAATATTAAATTAAACTACAATCTCTAATTTAGGATTAACTTTTTAAATAAGTATCACAAGTTCATTGCTGTTTATTAATTTATTCAAATAATTAAAATGGGTGTTAGTTTCCTCTACTTCTGAATTTACATGAAAATTTTAATATATATATAGTAGCCATATAAGTTACTGTATTAAGATTTTATTTTGCTCTGAACTCAATATTGTCTGGAATCTATATTTATAGCAATTCCTCTTTTTTTGTTAACAATTAGCTATGTTTTTGGTAAGCAATTATTTTTTCTCTTCTTTCACAAGTTGTGTAAGGAATATAGATTTATGTGTTTAAACATCATATATAGATGGGTAGTTTTTGAATCAATGGCTGTATAAGTAATATTGCAAGGCTCTTAAAATTTAGTTTCTTTCTTATCCCCATAACTTATTGAGAGTTTTGCATAAATAAATATACAAAATCAATTGTTGACTAGTAATTCCATAAAAACTTTTATTTTCAACAAACATATACCTCATATGTGATGGATGACTGTAGGCAATCAGTTCAAGTATCCTGAGTAGCAATCTCAGAAGTATATCAGCAGCATATGGCCTATGTTGGCTGACACATATAAGGTTTTATGTTCTAATTAAAATTAAAAAAAAAAATCCAACCTGTATATAAGCATTCTTTTCCTGGTATAGCTGCTTAAGATGTCATCACATATCTAAGGCAGCTGCCATCTTTTAGCTGTCTCATGCCTAGTTTCCATTCTCAGGATACACTCTCAGTATCCTGTTGGCTGAAACAACTTTAGTCCATACATCAACTCCCTTTAAGCAACTTTCCTGATGTTCAACACAATACTTTCATTTACATTTCTTTTTCCCAAATTTAGTAATGCAGCCATCAATAATGCAAAGTGACTCTGGGAAATTTACTCTTAATTGGGTATTTTTACTACCTACCAAAATGAATTATTTTCAAAGGCAAAGAGGAAGAATGAATATTGAGTGGCAACTAGCAATCTAATAAATGACATGGAAATTACATTATTTTTGGTTTGTTAGAGTTAGGTCATACATTTAAATTCCCTCTCTAGCAAAGTGTTCATCTTCACATTTGAATGTCTTGCACCATTAAATGTGTGTAGAGTAGTATGTGGAGAAGGAAATAATCTGGCCATCTTAAAAAGTTTTCAAATTCAACGTGTACACATTTTAGCAGATAACTTATAGATACAAAAGTAAATAGCAATTCAGATAAAAGTAATGATACTCAGATTGTTTTTAATATTAAAGAGAGTTTAGTCAAAAGCTACAGTAATTTCAAAGCTACAAAATTTTCAACAATGTAAAATAATGATTGGCATACAAAACTGTTTTCAAATTGAAAGGTATAAAGTTTCTTGAGTTTTTTAGCTTAGTTTGTTTCTGGAATATGAAATCAAAATCAGTAAAAATTTCTATTTAGTACAAAACTTTAGTGGGCCTCTAGGTTATATAGCAGTCATTTACTTCATAATATTTACTAGTGTCAACTACAAACCAGCTTAAACAAGTAATAGTCAAATGGAGATTCATGACTGGATGGATCTTTTTTTGTTTTTTTTAAAGATTTATTTATTTATTTATTTATTTATTTATTTATTTATTTATCGCCCCCTTGCTGCTTGTGCTTGCTGTGTCCATTCGCTGTGTGTTTTCTCCGTGTCTGCTTATCTCCCACTTGCTGTGAGGTCCCACTGCATCAGGCCACCGCACCGTGCGGGCTGACCTGCCCTCATAAGGAGACCCCGGGAAGTGAACCCGGGCCTCCCACATGGTAAACAGGGGCTCTATCGATTGAGGCACACTCACTTCCTGTTGTGAGGTCTTGCTGCTTCCGCCCACCGGGCTGCGCGGGCCAGCCTGCCCTCACAAGGAGGCCCGGGAATCGAACCCGGGGCCTCCCATATGGTAAACGGGAGCTCTATCCACTGAGCCACACCTGCTTCCCTGGATGGATCTTTTAATGCCATCAGTACATCTGAGTGCTACAATTCCTAGTTTTGACTACAAATATTTCTTTTACCCATTTTTTAAAATATATTTTTATTTTTAAAGAAACTTTAGTTTACATGAATGTTACAACAAAATACAGGTGATTCCCATACACCCCGTCCTACCTCCTCCCACAATTTCCCCCATTAACAACATCTTTCATTAGTGTGGTATATTTATTACAATTGATGAACACATATTTAAGTATTGCTAACCATGGACTATAGTTTACATTATACTTTACACTATACACTGCACAATTTTATAGGTTTTGAAAAAATGTATAATCACCTGTCATTGCAATATTATGCAGGAAAATTCCAATGTCCAAAAAAATGCCTCCATGTTACACCATATCATCTCTCTTCCTCACCTCAGAATCTCTGGTAACCAATGCTTTTATATTATTGCTACAAGTTCTTCCATTGCTAGTTGCATTCCCCTCTTATGTTTGTTCATTCCTTAATCTTGGGGATTATGGGATTGTGATGTCCCCTCTGTTCTATTTTAGAGGGAGCTTAGATTTCATAGGGCAGATGGATGGAACTGACATGCCTTCAGCTGTAGATACTCTTTTTTTTTTTGGATGGGTATTGTCCATCATCATCTTTTTGTAAGTTTTTCTGGGCAAGTACAATGAACTGAAGAATATTTGCAACTCTGCTGAGATTCAGGGTTCAACCGGCATATGAATAAACCAAAAATTTAAGTCTCTGGGGCATATATTTAATGAATATAGTGCAAATTATAGACTCAAATAAGACGGACAGAAGAGTCATATGTAGGGAAATTATAAATAAGTCTAACTCTGTGTATATATGCTCCCCAATGTAACAAAGTAAGGCTCACTGGCAGGTTGTCAAATTCCTGGAATTCTCTTCCTATAATTGTACATTAAAAAATAGATCTTACCATGATGAAGGACACATTGAATAAAATTTTTTTACTTTACTTTTTTTTTTAGTTTTATCCTTTTATATTTCATTTGTTATTTTTATTATTATTATTTTATTTTCTTACTATTTTTATTTGTTCATTTTTTTTGGTTTTGTTTTTGAGAAGGTTTGGGATTGCACAAGGGTCACAATTGTGGCAGTGGAGGATCCCTGGTGTGGGGTGTTGGTGATAGGGGATGTATGGGAGAGGTACACCAGTGGCATGCCTCTATGGCATGTGAATATGATCAAGTAGTCATGTGGGGTTGTCTCAGTGACTGCAGAACTACACAATAACTGAAAGTATATTGAATTCCCATCCTGGGGCATCTTGCTACATTCTCTAATAGAGCAGCAAGAATCCCCCAAGTACATGTACCTAGCAAAGGAGGACAGACCATTATGCCAGACCCTTGATATTAATGATTATGCTTATGAACATTTTTTTATGAAATTGAAACTTCATCTATATTAAATATTGTCTAAGAGTTACATCCTGAAAACCTCTTTGTTACTCAAATGTGGTCTTTCTCTAAGCCAAACTCAGCATAAAAATGTACTACCTTCCCCCACCCACCAGGATGAGCCTACCAGCACTGAGGAATTAAGTGCCAACTAGCAACGCATCTGGAAAAAGATTTTGACCAAAAAGGGGAAATATTAAATATAAATGAGTTTTTATGGCTAAGAGATTTCAAAGTGAGTTGGGAAGTCATTCCAGAGGTTACACTTGCACATGTCTCAGCAGGATCTCATTGACTGCCAGAGTAAACATTGCCTCAAACAGTAGGGCTCCTGATGGCTCAAGAAACATTTAGACAATTTTGCCTATTTTTAAAATATGTTTCTTGTTGTTTCATCATTGAGTAATATTATCTCTATATTACAGGGAGATCAAACCTTTATCAGATATGTGATTTCCAAAATTTTCTCCTGATGATTAAGCTGCTTTTTACTTTCTTAATAAACTTATTTGAATTATAAAAGTGTATAATTTCTTTTCTATTTTTTTATTTTCATGCTAATGTTTTGCGGGTAAGGTTTAAAAACCTCCTACAAGATCTTGTAGACATTTCCCTACATTTACTTCTAGATTTTTAGGTTCCTAGTTTTATATTTAGGTCCTTGATGAATTTTGAGTTAATTTTTCATATAAGTAGTGAGAGGGGTCTTCTTTTTCTTCTTTAAGCTATAGATATCCAGTTTTTTTCCAGCAATATTTGCTGAATAGACTGTACTCACCCAGCAGGGTCAGTTTGGTAGCCTTGTCAAAAATCACTTGACCATAGACGGGAGCATCAATTTCTGAATACTCAATTCTATTCCATTTGTCAATATGTCATTCTTTATGTCAGTACAATGTTCCTTTTACACCGTAGATAAGTAATATGCTTTAAAGCTAGTAAGTTAGAGTATTGCAATTCCATTTTTCTTTTGAGATATTTTTAGCTATTCAGGGACACTTACTTTTCCAAACAAATTTGATTATTGGCTTTTCCATTCCTGTAGAAAAGACTATTGGGACTTTTATTGGAATTGCATTAAATCTGTGAATCAATTTAGTTAGAACTGATGACTTAACTATATTTAGTCTTCCAAGTCATGAATATTTAATGTCCCTCCATTTATTTAGATATTCTGTGTTTCCTTTTATCAATGTTTTGTAGTTTTCTGAAAACAGGTCTTTTCTGTCCTTAATTAAGCTTCTTAAATATTTTATTCTTTTAGTTGCTATTGTTAATGGGATTTTTTTCTTAATTCCTCCTCAGATTGATCATTTTAGTGTATCAAAAGACTACTAGGAAGCCGGGAGAATTCTACAACAAGGACAGTTTGGCAGATCCTCCAAAAACTAACTATAGAACTTCCATATGATCCAGTGATTCCACTGCTGGGTATATACCCAGAAGAATTGAAAGCAGAGACACAAACAGATATATGCATACCAATGTTCATAGTGGCATTGTTCACAATTGCCAAAAGTTGGAATCAACCCAGGTGCCCATCAACAGATGAATAGATAAACAAAATGTGGTAGAAACATACAATGCAATATTACTCATCTGTAAGAAGGAATAAAGTACTAACACATGGGATAACATGGATGAATCTTGAAGAATTTACATTGAGTGAAGCAAGCCAAGCATTGAAAGATGAACAGTACATGAGCTCTCACTGATATGAATTAATGAAATTGAGCAGTCTCAGAGAATAATTGTCTGTAAGATAGGTTTACAAGAAATAGAAAGAGAAAAGGAGGTTCTGAGCCATCAGCCATATGGATGTAATCTATGGTAAAGTGATAGAATATAGTTGTGTATTGAAGGGATAGGACAGGAAGGCAGTGATATTATTGAGTTTGCTGGTGCAGGGTTGACAGGTGGGTAGATTGGGAAGGGTTAGTTAGAAGGTCCAGGATACTGGGGGGAGGGTTGGGAGATGGACCAGATGAACACTGGGGGTTTGTGGGTATGAGGTTGAAAGTCAGAGTTGGGAATGCTTTTTTGACAATATGACAAGGAAGGGTCTCTAGTTTAGGGTGTTGGCTGGGGGGCATTTTTGGCAAGGTGCACCTGGATCAGGCTTATAGGGAGTGTGTGAGTGTTTCTTCTGTCATAATGTGTTTTTTCAGTGGGTGGAGACCCATATAATGAGCAGGAAGGAGTTGGACTCCCATCTTTGGGAGGACTGATTTGTTCAGAAATAGACAGGCGTGAGTCTCTTAAGAGCAAGTGTGGTTCCCAATAGGGGCTGACAAACCAGTGTGTTAGACCCCTTGTTACTTATAATTATGAATCTTGTCATCCACCAAGTCAAGTCAGGGGATCGTCGTGGGACCCAGGGGGGATAGGGTGGGAGGAATAGAATAAACAGGGGGTATTTAGTGGTTGGTGGAAATGTTCTTCATTGCCATGCAGTGATGGACACAGGACAAGTTAAATATCATCAAAATTTATAAAAGTGTATGGTCTAAAATGTAAACCATAGTGCAAACCAATGTCAATGTTTAATAGCTATTTTTCACTACTTGTATATCAGTTACAAGAATGCTGTCATCCACATATAGAAAGTATTAATATGTGGATAGGAAAGGGGGAGGTTGTTAGGTATATGAGAGTCTGCTGTATTCTACATGTGACTTTGCTGTGACCTAAAACTTCTTTGAAAACAAAATGAAAAAGAAGGAGACACTGGGGAATGAGAGGGGGAATGTGTCACAGTACAGACTGAGCACCAGATATTGCAGTGTTGAAAGGCAAAAGGTCAAAAATAATTTTCTTTATATTTTCCATTTTTTAAAATATCCCAATCATTTAATTTAATTTAATTTTTGGTTTTTATTTTTTTAATGTATTTTATCTCTTACATTTAAACTTATCATTGTTATTTCATTTTCCTATTAATTGTATTCAGCTATTGCAAGGTTTTCATCTTTGAAGAAGCTTTGGATCAGAGAAAGGTTGCACCTGGGGTGGAGGAGGATCACTGGTGTGGGGTGTCAGGGATGGGGGATAAATGGGAGGAAGTTCACCTGAGCATGAATATAAGGTACAAAGAAATGTTCAAATGCTCACAGGGTGTTATCACAGTAGGTGGAGAATCACTCAATAAATGATAGAATATTGAATTCCCATCCTAGAGAGCTCTGCCATGTACTCTAAGGGAGGAGCAGCAGTCACTCAAGAGCAGGGACAGTGACTGGCAAAAGAGGATCATCCACTGATGCACCCTTGATATTGATGACTAGCCTTATGAGTCTTTGCTCTTGAAATTTAAGCTTAGCTTATTGTTATGGGGTGTCTAGGGGTTGCCTCCTGAGAGCATCCTTGTTGCTCAAATGTGGCCTCTCTCTAAGCCAAACTCAGCATATGTATGCACTACCTTCCTCCCAGCAAGGGACATGACTCCCAGGGATGAGCCTTCCTGGGACCGAGAGATTGCTACTAAGCACCGATTGGCAAGGTAACTGGAAAAAGACCTTGAATAAAAGGGGGAAAGGTAAAGACAAATGAGTTCATATGGCTAAGAGACTTCAAAATGAGTCAGGAGGTGATCCCAGAGGTAACACTTATGCATATTTCAGTAGGATCTCATAGAATTCCAAAGTGGATATCACCCCAAATAGTGGAGCTCCTGAGGGATCTAGAGACACCCAGGTCCTGTGTCAGGGTGGATACCTCTGGAGTTTGGTGCCTTGCCAGTGGGTCCCACTTTGGAGTTTGTGCTCCTGAGAGTGACAGAGTTTGACTCAACTATGTTTTCCATGCACATGGCTCATCTGTCCCTTCTATTCAAACCTATACTTGGTGCTGGAGTTTGTAGGTGTATTTCCAGAGACTTGAGTCTTTGGGCTGTTCATGTGCCACCTGGCCCAGAACCTTGGTGGAAAAGCAACTCCTACACTACAGCTCATCGGACTCACCCATGATAGCTGGTGGGGAGATGTTAATGGATAGCAGCCATAGCCGGGAATGGAGAGAGTTTGCAGCTGCAGGCAGGGTAATCCCATCCATCTTCTCCCTGGAATATTAACCCCCTCTCAATTGGAGGTGGAGTGGACATCACCATCCCATACTCTTCAGGATGGGGGAAGAGCTATGGACTAGAGTTAACTTACTAGTATTCTGCTATAGACATATTGTGACTCAAGCATTGGAAGAAATTACAACATTCATGTGGAGCCATGACCACTGAAGGCTCTGGGGGCATGGAGAGGGAAACACAGTTGTAATACAGGGGCTTTTTCAGGACTTGGGAATTGACCTGAGTCACATTGCAATGACATATATAGGTCATTTTATATCATTACATAACATGCAGAACAGTGTGGGTGAGATGGTAGTGTCTACAATGTAAACTATGGCCCATGCTTAATGGCAAAACCCCAGGATGTGTTTATCAATTGCAATTAATGTATCACACTAAAGAAGAATGTTTATGTGGGAAACTGTGGGAGTTGGGGCATATGGGAATCCCTATATTTTGTGTGTAACAATTATGTAATCTAATTATCTTTTCAAAAAATTTTAAAAAATTAATTTAAAAAACAGCAGAGAGGAAGGCAAGATGGTGTGTGTTTAAGTGGATGCTCACCAACTCTCTCTCAAAAAACAGCTCACTGGGGACAGGATCCTGCCCAAGTGAGCTGTTCTGGAAGCCCACATATTGGGAACCTTTGTGGCATTGATTGGAGGGAGCAGACAGGGAGATAGATTTCTCAAGAAAAACGATGAATTTGTAGCCCCATGCTTGGAAAACACAGGTGGCTAAGCCCCACACTCAGGACACAGAACCAGTTTGAGCCCTAACACCCTATAAGCACCCAGCTAGCAGAGCATTCTCCAAGAGTGGGAGGGTTCTGTTAAAGGGTGGAGAGAGGCTTCCTTTCTCTGGTTTAGGTTGCCTGGACCCCCTTAAAGCTTTGGGGAGCACACCAGCTTGCTTGAAGTGGCACCAGGCTGAGGGGAGAGGTGAATCTGCTGAGGAAGCCTGATTTACCTAACTGCCCTGGGATAGAGAGGCTTGACTTGAGAGAGGGTGGAGTCAGCCAATTTAATAGTTCTGTGCTGAGGACTATCAGAATTTCAACTCCCCTAAGGGATTCAGGGAGTGGGAAATGCTCAATAAGTTTTCAAGAGGCTATTTAGGGTCCCCTTGGAGGAGTGGGTGGTCTAGAAGAGGCTTGAAAATCATTTTGGTGCAGTGTACTCAGTAATCAGGGTACCATTTAAATTTCAAAAGGTAAGTCAACCTTACCAGGAGAGGGGAGGCAGGATGTGCTCATACAGCATGCTGAATCCTGTTGCGCTATAAGAGTAAATCCTGCCTGGGGAAACATTGCTGAATAGCTTTTGGAAGATCTAACTGACCCAATCAGGAAGGTAGCTCAGGGGGGAAATTTCTGTCTTACATATATGAGGTCCCTATTTTAATTCCTGGCTCTTATAAGAGTAGCAATCCACTGGGATATCTAACATCCAGCCAATACCATAGGACAGGGAGAACATAGACATTATTTTTGTACTAGCTTCTGTTGGGTCCCTTATTTTTCCAAAAAAAAAAAAAAGTTTACTTAAAAAAATAACTAACTTAGTTTACTCACTAAAATCAACCTCAAAACCTGCAGAGAGAAGAAAGCAGGGTAATTGATTGATGAACACAGGCAACCTGAGAGACACCACAATGGCCCAAGAAGGATCGCTTTTCTTCCTTAGCTTTGTTTGACTGCTTGCTAGTGTGTTTTGTTTTTGTATTGTTTTGTTTCTTGTTTTCTTTCCTCTTTTCTCTCCCACTTTTTAAAATATTAGGTACTGCTAGCTTGTCTCTTCTTTGCTGTGCTGCTTCTTCCTTGATTTCCAATTTTTTGTGTACACTGATTTTGTCTACCAATGCTATGTATTTTCCTTCCTTCTTTCTATCTTCTGCTTTCTGTTGTGGTTATTACATTCCACATTTTTTATTAGTCCACAACTTTACTCATTTCGATTTCTACCTTGTGTATTCTTTTTTATTTTTTTTAATTAACTTTTTTCTTTCTGTCCTTTCTTTTCTCTTTCTCTCTCTACTCATCATTCTGGCCTTTTAAATCATTCTATATATTTTTCTCTATTTGTTTTCCCATTTCATTATAGGTAACTCCACTTTTATATT
>JAQZBX010049975.1:0-19757 GCA_029593785.1 Cabassous unicinctus | reverse complement strand
TTATCATATTAAAGTATCCCTGGAAGTCCCGTATAAAAGAAATCTGTATAATTTAGCATTTCCTATATGTATTTGATCAGGACATCTTTTGGGGTAACACCTTTAATTTACTGAACCACACTTTCAGAAAAGTTGACCCAATTTAATTAGGGAAACAATAAGTAATTATCCCATGGGTAATCCTCAAAGAAGATTATCAAATGTTACTTCTTGCAGCAAAGCTATTGAGGATTTTTTTGGAAGGCATGTGTTAAAGGAAATAAACTTTAAAATGTTACTAGTTTGCAGATATCCTATGAGATTTGTTTAAGGTCCATATCCTTCAAGCAAGAGATACAGTTGGTGAGCTGGACTGAAATTGTAGAGCCTCAAGGATATGGGTCTGAATAGAAGGCCAGTAACCTCTTCATGGAAATTAGACAAGGAAGGACCTACGGATAAATTAAGACTTTTACATAAAAATCAATTCTAAATCAAATCCAATTCATAGCCAAAGAACAATAAAGACCATAAATTCTATATCATAGAAAAACTTATCCTAGAAAATACATAAGTGGATGGGAACAAATGCCAATATAGGACCTAAAATATCTCCCTGAAGTCTCCTTAGGACAAGTAACCAGGAAAAATATGACATCCAAGGTAACTCTTGTGACAGTTATTTGCCAAAAATATATCTATATAATTGAAAGGTTGACTTGCTGCTCTAATAATAGTACTAGCTAATACTTTTGAAGGCTTATTCTGTGTCAGGTACAGAGGTAAGTACTTACATGGATTAACTATTTTAATCCTCATAACAATCCAAATTTTATAGAAGGGAAGGTAATCTGAGGCTAAGAGACTTTTAAGTAATTTGATCAAATTCACTCTGATAGTAAGTTGTTGAGCCAGAATAACCAATTCTATTCAACAGCCTAGTATAGGAATTTTATATATATGGTTTGTAAGAATTAGAATACTTATTTGGATGTGCTAACAAAGACCAAAATAACAGTCACCCAAATAACATAAGAGTTTTTTACTCTCTTGGTTCATGTATAAGTAATTCAGGACGGGATCAATGATGACGAGGACTTACTTTCCATCTTTATCAGCGTGTGACATACATCTTATGGCCAAAGATGGCTGCTCTAGATCTCACCCATCATATCTATATCCCAGCTATTGGGAGGGGAAGAAGTGAGAGAACAGTTTACCCATTTACAGGCCAGACTGGAAGTTACCCATTAATTTTGCCCATGTCTTCTGGGCTAGAATTTAAGTGAGATGGCTACACCTAGCTGCAAGAGAGACTGAAAAATTGTGTTTATTCTATGCAGCCACAGGCTCAGTTAAATTTCCAGGGTTCCATTACTAAAAGAATAAGGGAAGAATATCTATTTGGGGACAACTAGTACTCTTTGTCACAAAGTCATTAGCTATAGACTAGTTAATTATAGAGATCACTATCAAAACTTTTGATTTTGCTTTAGAAGAGTTTATATTAGGCAATTCTTGCTAGAAATTGAATGGCAGGACCATTTGGCTGGTAGGTCTTGAAGTCTGAATCAACAAAAAATTCTTTCCTCATAAGAATGGGAGAATGTTGATCTTTCTAGTATCATGAGGGAAGATGTATCCAAGTTCACTCCAATATTGGTTCATCAATTATAACAAATGTACCACACTAATGTAAGATGTTACTAATAGGGGAAAATGTGTGTATGTGTGTGTTGGGGGGGGGGCAGGTTATATGGAAATACCCTATGTGTTTGATGTAATTTTTCTATAAACTTCTCTAAATATAAAATTTATTATTACAAAAGGTATTATAAAGTAATTGGAAATTATTGTCTGGTCCATCTAGAGATCACAAATATTCACCATGGTACTATCACGAGGTAGATTTTGTTAAGACATAAAAATCCTAGGTTTTACATTGAGCTCATGCAGCTAAGTCCATGAATAATACTAGTCTACAAAAGTCAAGAGAAAGTCACTAAAGTTATTAACAGTCTCATTTATTTCTAATGGATTTCAGGGTTTTTTTAACCAGGGGTGCATGAGCTTAAATTGAAATTCAAAAAAATATTATTCTTGTGGGGGCATGTTGGTGCAGGTGTGATATATTTATTAAATAATACTCAGTATAGTGTGGACTTAGTAAGGGGTCCATGGTTTTCACCTAACTGGCAAAGGGGTCTGTGGAACAAAAAAGGTTAAGAACCCCTGGATTAAATGGATCTTAAAATAAGAAAACTAAACATGAGTAAAGTACTATTCGCTAATTATCTTAAAACAGTCACATAAACAGTAACAAAGAATACTTACCCTAAATAAATACACACGTGAAAATCAACAAGCTGTTTATAAGATTAAGGACAATGTGTGACAGAAAAATCTGTAGAAGAGTGACCAATTCCAAAATCCATAAGGACAGACCATAATTAAAAAAAAAATTTCATAAAATCCATTTTCTTTGGAAAGTATGCATATGAAAAAAGCTATGGAAGAAAGCAGAAATTATTGTACATATCATAATATTGCAAGTAAGAGTCTCAATGTTTAAAACTAATATTTCCCACATTTTTCTTATTTTAACTACTAATTTGCTTCTTCAACAGAAATAAGTCAATTAAAAAGCATTCTGTTTTTATATGGCTTCTACCTGTATAGAGTTTTGATTTATTTTCATTTTCTTCATTTCCCTTTCTTTTTTATTTTCCCTTTCTACATACCTCCTCATGTATCTCCTTTTCATGGAGAGTGGAACTGAAAATATCTATACCTCATTTTCACTAGTGCTTTATCACTTCCAAATCCCTTTCATATGAATTTTTCATTTAATCCTTGGAAATAATGAAAATAAATGCAAAGTACACATTTTATTAGAGATCTCCAAAGCTCAATATATTTCTTAATTTTCTCTTGTTTAACTAGTGAAATCCATGGTTTCTGATTTTCAATCTTTTTAATTGTTGGTTAGAGGTTTTCCTTGTATTCTAGAGTCCCCAAGAAACACTAAAGGTGACTACTGCACCTTTTCAAACAAGTTTTTTGAACCCACATGTACAATTTCACAGATTAAAGGCTTTGAGTTTCTTTGGAGAGCATATACACACAGCAACACTTTTCAACAAATAAAAGGGAAGGCTACTTTTTAAAATATTATTAAAATCTAGGAGAAATTTTTATACTGAAATCTGAAAATCAGGAGCCATGTAGATTTTTTTTTACATTTGTAGTCATGGTCTCAGCTTGAGTCTTAAATATTTTTGTCTTTAGTGTTTGTAACCGTTGGGGAATTTGATGTAATTATGAATTCCAAAAATATAATTGGATCATGCCTGTAATCTAATCTGTTAATCTGGGCATGATTGAATTATGATTAGGGCGTTGATTGGGCCATGTCAGTCAGTAGGGCATTGAGCCCCACCCCCTGGTGGGTGGGGAATTGAATATAAAAGGCAAGGCAAAGAACAGAGTTGAAGCAGTCTTTTGAGAAGCAGTTTTGATGTTGGAAAGAAGGCCCTAGGAGAAGAGAAGCAAGCCATTTGTCTGATCGTCTACAGCTGACCTTGTGGAGGAACCAGGAGCTAAGCCCGGAGAGAAACGCAGCCCCGGGAAGAGAGGAACCCCAGAAGCCTGAACCCTGGCAAACGCCGGCAGCTGTCTTGCTCTAACACGTGGCAATGGACTGTGGCGAGAGAAGAAACTTAATGCTTGGTAACTGTGGACTTCTACCCCAAATAAATACCCTTTATAAAGACCAACCCATTTTTGGTATTTCGCATTAGCACCCCTTTGGCTGACTAATACAGTGTTAGATAAACTTGGGCACATCTGGAGGATCTTTGCCAGTAGGTTTCAAAATCTTTTTGTAGCAGAAGACTCCTATATTCAACTGTAATCTTCAGAGGAAATGAAAATAAAACTTGATCTAACTGATGATAATCTGGTTGAAACAGGGCGGGGTAAGGGTGGCAGCTTTCAGGCTTGCACACCTCCTCCCCTCTGTTGGAGAATGGGTCCTTCTAAGGACTTACCTTATCAGTGACACAGGTTGCCCTACAGCTCTGCCCATGACTCAGGGTGGGACTAGTAATAAAACAGACTGTAAAAGTGAAACCTTTTCCCTAGATGTCTAAAAGATACTGAGAGCCCAACTCAACATAATCTGTAAAGTACCTCAAAGAATGCAGCCTGGGAGGTTACGTCATGATGAATATTTTTGGAGCATAGCACTGGCGCCATCAAGGAGCAGAATGAGCAGCAGTTACATATTTGGACCTTCAAAGAAGACAAACCTTTGATGCCTACCAGCTGGAAGTCCTGACAGTGCCTTCATCTTTAGCAGGAGGAAGCACCACTCCCCTTCCTAACAGTTTCATGGCTCTGGAGACCTTGGCAGTAGACATCACAAGGAATGAGGGAAAAAGAAGAAACTTGCAGATGTCCCATTGTAGCTGATAGGATGTTTCTTGAGAACATTTGGAACATACTTCAGTAACACTCATACTTAGCAGGGCAAGAAGTAGGCAGGGGAAGTGGTTTAAATGTCCTCTTATATAAAAGAAATCAAATAATAGTGAGTGTATCAGACAAGGTCCAGCCAAGAAAACGGAATTCACATTGGGTGTTTCAACAGAGAAGATTTAATATAAGGAGTTGGAAGCTCTGAGAGCAGAAAGGAGAACACCAGGGTAAACCCAGAGCTTATAACTACAGAAAACAACTGCTATCTCATGGAAACCAAAGGGAAGAGATGAAAGTTACCAGACTAGGAGCTTGGTGGTGGGGTGGGTCACATGGAACTGGGGCACAGATCTCTGATTAAGAAATCCCATCTGACTTGTTTCAGAGTGCCAAATGCAGCATGAACAAAAGGTTACCCTGGGGCTGAGACAATGCTGAGAGACACAAGAAAGAGGAAGAAGGTAATTTCTGCCCTCATCTCCACATTTAACTCTCCATAGTGTCCCCTGTTGGCAAAACGTAATAGAACATCAGTTGGCAAAGTTGTTTCACACAGAGGTGTATAGAAGGATGGATTTGGGACTGAAACATAATAGATAACTAGAGCAATCACAGAAAACTGTGTGTGAGTATTATTATTGCTCTACATTTTTTCACCCAGGCTGGTGTGACACCACAATTGTTGACTTTTCTTTTTTCTTTTTTTGATTTTATGTTGCTCAAAATTTAAAGTTGAATGAGTATAAATAGCATATAAAATTACTCTTAAAACAGTTTGATATAAATTATGGTGAAGCCATTATTTTGGAAAGATATTTTTCAACACTCGATTTTATATATTTACACAATAATGTAAAATAACTGCATTTCTCATCTTGAAGATATGCTTGTAGGTAATTTTAGAGACATTTAAAATTAGTTTCATATTAGAGCCTTAAGTGATAATGCCAGCTCTTAAAATTTCCTTAGTCTAAAATGTTTATCTCCAGCTTTCTAGGACACAAAACTCTTGGGTCTCAACCAGTTACATTTGTAGGAGTTAATACTAATTTAATCTTTTTTGACAAAATGTGGGCCTTACGTATCACCACTGTATATCAATAGGAGGACCCTTGTATGGGAAGTCTACAAGTCAGGTACTTTAATGTCAATAACATCTGGTTAAATTTTATTCTTGCATGTTTGGAATTTAAAAACAAATTGATTGTACTTGCTTTAACCCAAAACAAAGAATACTGGACTCTGAAGCCAGACTCCTGGATTTCAATCCCTAGGCTAAGCCTAAATTGTCCACATCAGTCAGGGTACATGTTAAGGGAGTAGAGTTACAGTGTTCTGTGATAAGGGGTTTATTATCAGATTAGAATTTACACAATTGTGGGAGGAACTGGGGAGGGACCGTCTGGAAGGGAAAGTTAGAGGACTGAAGAGGGAGTTAGCAACCAGTCAATGTGAGAAGCCAAGTACATCTGGTTGCTAAATTGGAACCATAAATGGGAACCCACGGAGGGCTCTATGGGAAGTTGTTTCCTTTTTAGCTACCACTTTGTGCATCCACAGGCAAGCATCTGGTAGTGGACCTGGGTCTCCGAGGGTTATCAGGACCAGTAGGCTGGAAGAAGTGCAGAGGAAAACAAAGACAAAATGAAATCCACTGAAGCGGTGGCTTCATCTGTCCATCTTGTCACCTGATTGGAAAGCAACTTTCAGAAAGTAATGTCTACTGTATCATTTCCAATTTTCAAATATCACACAAGTCCTCCTTTTTGTCTATAGGTAAGGGGACTATATAGGTAAGAGGGTTCTGGGAAACAGTTCTTAGTTTAACCAAGATAATGTAACATCTCATCATATCCTGTCTGTGCAAGAAACTGTACTAAGTAATCTTCTGTAAAATGGGAATAATAACAGGGTGTTTGTGAGGATGAAATGACATAATTCATGAAAATCCTTTAATGGTGTCTTCAACATGGTGAACACTCAAAAGGTGATTTTTAAATTATTATATATTAACTAGATAAACAAAATTATATATTAAATAGATAAACAAAAGCAGAAATTAACATGATTAACTCTGCTCAAAGTAAATTATTAAGGCCATAATATGTACATTGCTGTAGTGGTCGTGAGAATGTACTTCTTGGATCTCTGACTGTGGGGAGTGTAACTGACCAAGGGCCCCAGCTACTAGGTTCTGGAATCCATTATCTCAATTGCACTGAGGTCATACCGTCTTCTGTGCTACTCCCAGCCAAGGACTGAGCAAGGCAGGGATATTAAGGCAGGCCTGTTTCTGGGAGACCCCAGACTCTTCCAATGGCTGAAGACTTTGGTTTGAGAACTTCCCAATGGCCATGCTGAACTTTCCTTAGAACTGTAGACCCATGTAGAATGCATTCACCCTCTCCCCACTCTCCCTATCTCCATTCCTTATATCCTTCCTTCCTTTCTCCCATCTCTGTCTCCTTCATCCAGGTTCAGACCATCATGCCTCCAGCTCTCTCCCCATTTTTTTTCTTGCAGAAAATTCTCTTAATATATTTCTAGCACATTTAATCAAGTCTTGGTGTTTGCTTCTTGGAGGACATTGACTAACACAATTGTAAAAGTAAAATGTCAATACACAAGAAAATGAGGTCTAGTGCTAAAAAGTGAAAAAAAATGAAAATTAATAAACAGATGATTAATTTAGAAAAGCTTACTTTCATAATTTAATTATACCACCAACAAAAGCTTCCCTGGCATTGATTCTAGACTTTTTTTCCTACATAGAGGTTTTTTTTCCCCTTTATTTTTAAAGAACTTTTACATTACATAAACGTTACAACAAAAATATAGGGGATTACCATATACCCCACCCCTCCCCCTCTCACATTTTTCCCTATTAATAACATCTTTTCTACCTGGAGTTTTAAGGTAAGGGTTTCTTTTCAGAGAGTTTATACTCATAGGTCACACAGCCTGCCCTCTCCAATAGAAGCCAGGCTGTGACTGGGGAGCTCTGTAGTTAGAAGGGGATAATCCTGAGGTCTTAAAATCACATTCATGAAGACCCATGAAAACCACTCCTATTCCATCTCTCCTCACCTTTTTATGCACTTCCACAGGGTCTTTGTCTGAGGTGAAGGTATCAATAAGAGAATATCCTAGGAAGAGTTTCTACCTTTCCATGTTCCAGGAAATCCAAGTAAATGGAAGTCCACTTCATGTCCCTGACTACAAAACAATATTGAAATGGACTGATGTCTATTCTGACCGAAAGCATAGTTGGTGTAATATTTAAAATAGACTGCAAAGGATAAGTTATCTTCAAATGCTTTAACATTTATTCTTGTTCAAGCAATATTATCATAACATGTACATCTAACTTAATACTATATCGGTCTAAAGAAAGTTCTTTTCAAAAATACAATTTAATATTCAAATGCTTTCACTGAATTTAATATAGGAACCATGTTCCTAAAGAAAATTTGATACTTTTTTCTTTTGGAGGCCTAATTAATTATATTAGCATCCTGTACATCAAGATCTAGATGCTAAAATTTTCTAGAAAGCAACACTAGAAGCATTTTATGCCAAGAAGACTAGTTGTACCTACTTTCATCTAAAAATGGGACAAAAGGACTCAATCTTGATATTGTTTTGGTGGCTATGAAGCTCATTGTTAAATATAATGCTTAAGAACAATCATCCCTCTTTTCAAGTAATGTTTTTCTCCTTTCCTCTATATGATTTCTGATCTTTCTGATTTTATTTGTAGTGATCATATTGTTTATTAGTGTATTTTAAGTACCCTTAAATATTTGATTTTTGGAAGGGGTATAAGCAGGATATCTCACATTTTAAGTAAATTGTGAATATATATATTTGATATATAATACATAGCTGTGTTATACTCTGCTCAAATGATGATTACAAACCACTAATATGTTTTAGAAAGAAATAATATCTAAAGGATCTGTGAATAATTTAAGGATTCTATTTTCAAGTGAGTGTGTAAAGTTTACACTTCTTAGCTTTTTTGCTTGAATGAATGAATCATTCCCTATAATTTGGACCAGGTAACTGAAACTGGAACACAAAACTCATTGCCTACAGATTGCACAACATATAAGGCAGCTAGTTTGTCCTTCTGTAGCCTCATTAATTAAAGGGGTTGAGCTAAGAAGAACCAAGAAATCATGTCCAGGTCTGTAATATATATATATCTTTCAAAACCTCAGAGGAAAATACTTAGCTGATGCAATCAGCCACAACACAAAAGCAACACTATTATCAAGACTTATCATAGACCAAAGGCATCAAATCTTAAGATTCAGCAGAACAAGGCAGAAAGTAATTATCTAATAACATATACTTCCATTGGGGTTCCATTTTTGCACCCCAGAAAATTATTTGAAAAGGAAAAAGTCATTGATAAATAGGATGGTATAGTAGTAGGAATCTCAGGATACCCTAAAGAAGGACATGTGTTCATAAAACTATTTCTTTTAGCACCTTACATAATATATGTCAGGGAAAAAATGCTTAAATTTTCATTCAAACTCACATCCACCAAGTTTTCCCTGACTCAACCAAACTGAATTAGGTACACCAGCCTGAGAGATTCAGCGATTGAGAGAAGAACGTCACTGTTAATAATAAGTTGGCATATAACCTGGGGAACCTCTTTTTTTAAGTTCAAGATGTTGGCTGCTTCACAGTTCTCATCTGCACAGGAACAGGATGTGCTTGGTATAATTAGAATCTGAGTGAAACAGCAGACTCACCTTTCTGTAGCTGTATCCCTGGAGATGGTTCCACTGTGAACTTCTGACTTCTGTACTCTTGGTTCATCTGTGGTTCCATGGCTCTTTCCACAAGTTAGGAACTTTGCAATCAGTTTGAAGTTGCATTTGAGAATATACTGAGTTATTTATGTTTCCATCCTACTACTCTGCTTGCCTGCCCTGCTATTTGCTGTTTCTTCCCTGTGCTTTCCCTGTCTAAACTATATCATACATTCTTTAAAACCCTCATTAAGACATGGCTAAATTTGTTCTTTTTGAATATAAATTCTGTCTTTCTTTGGTCTTTATCAAATGCAATGTTTGGTTACTCAAATTAGGTTTTTAATATCCCCAATGACAAGAACCATTTAGTTTAGACCACAGGATTAGGATGATGCTTAGCATACAAAAACCCACAGTATATATTAACTGGTAGATAAATAAACTACATCAGGTGATGTTCTCTGTAATATGTAGGTGTACAGGCCAGCTGTCCTAATTTTTAGCCAGCAGAACTTTGATGATAAACATCTGACTTCTCTCCAGTGAGATGTTATTGATGATCTTGTCTTGCTGTTAGTTCTATTTGTGGCTCACAGGTGATGTTGATTAAACTTGTCCCCAAAAGTGTTGTAATATCTATTAGTGGTCCAAATCTTACAACTAAACTGTAAGTTGGATACCATCACTATCACATTGAAATAGTTAACATTGTATGGAGCCTCAAGCTATATCCACATAGTCATGGACATCTGCAAACTTTCCCAATAGTTCATTGTACTTTTTATATTCTGCTTCTTGGTGTATCACACAAAAGGGCATTGCTACAACTGCTGGATCACGTAGTTGCTCACAGATCAGTCTTCAAGGTCATGCAAACATACAACTATAGCTCCTTTGGAGAAGGATAAGGATTACAATTCCCATAAAAATTCCAGAATACAACTATTTACTTATAAATCATCCACCCATGGATCACCTCTTCCTCTCAAAAAGTATACTGAAGATATTTTCTTATTGTTTTTTTTTTTCTTTTTTTCATTCCTGGCATGTCTTCTGCTATCTATCCTTGAAGTATTCTACTTTCTGGGCCCTTAAGAATGTAAGATTATCTTCCAAGTCTTAAGTTTAGAACTTGTTTCTTTGAAAGCAAGTGAACTGCAATAAAGTATTTAAAAGTCTGGAACGTGAAAAAAAAAATCTCGACCTCTTTAATGAGAATATTTTGAATACATTAAACACACATATTTTGAAATCTCATAGCATAGCCCTCAAGGTAAAATTGGAGAGATGCTTGTACCTGCAGTTGTTGAATTTTTTTTTTCTTTCAATTTTTAGGAGGTACCAGGGATTGAACCCAGGACTTTGTACATGGGAGGCAGACACTCAACCACTGAGCTACACCCACTCCCCAGTTGTTGAATTATTAATTGTCAATTCTTTAAAAATTGCTCTTTTTTCCTTTTCTTAGCTATCATTAAAATTCTGAAGGTTTAATGAATAAAATAGTGGATTTTACAAGTACTCAAAGGAGTCAGTTCTTCATTCTTCTTATAATTGTTATGTTACATCTGAAATAAGAAAATTCCTCTACTATTGAACATTTAGGCATATACTTCCTAGTACCATCAGTCTCTCTTTGGGCACACATGAGGCACTGAAGGATTAACTCCTTCAAGACACAAGGAAGGGACCAGAAGTGGTTCAAGTGGTTAAGAGCCTTCTTCCCACATGGGAGGTCCTGGGTTTGGTCCCCAGTGCCTCCTAAAAACAAAATCAAACAAACAGAAAAACCAACTCAGGGCAGCCAATGTGGCTCAGTGGTTGAGCACTGGCTTCACACATAAGAAATCTTAGGTTCAATCCTGGCCCTGGGACTCAAAAAAAACAAAAACAAAAACAAGAACACGAGGAAGCCATTTCCTAAACAGAAGCCTGGCTTCTTGTACTATGCTATATAATGAAATCAATTCATATAGCACCATTACCGAGATGAAATTAAATTAGTCCCTAAGCATGTAATTTATTTTCAGGAGTGATCTTAGACTTTAGAAGAATATGGACCAATTTAAAATTAGGACGGGACTACAACCAGTTACCTGCAACAAAAGAGGGTGCGTTAGTCAACCAAAATGGGAGCTGATACCAAATATCAGAAATCTCTTGGCTTTTATAAAGGGTATTTATTTGGGGTAAAAGCTTACAGTTACAAGGCCCTAAAGAGTTCAACTCAAGGTTAGATTCTTACCCAAGTCTGTTGCCATGTGTTGAAGCAAGATGGCAGGCAACATCTGCCAGGGTTCAGCATTCCTCTTCTTCTTCAGGTTCCATGGACCCAGCTTCTTCTGATCTCAGCTGTAGGCTGGAGGGCTTGTTTCTTTCTGGGCCTGCTCAGCTGCTCTGGGCTCTGGTCTCTTCAGCTGCAAACTATCAGGCGAATGGCTTGTCTCTACCTGGATCAAAGTCCTCTTCAATGTCTATGGAGTGCTCTCTCTTTTCTTACATATCTGCTTCTGTATGTCTCCTTGATTGAGTGTCCAATTACAAAGCCCACAAAGGGGGCAGGGACTCAAACTGAGTTGCCTGAATGATGTGATGGAATCAAAGCCCTAATCTTAACATAATTTAATCAAATGCATCTCAGCTGAATCTAATACAATCAAAGGGTATCATGCCCAGAGGAACAGACTAGTTTATAAACTTAATTTAGATCTCATTTTGGAATTCATAAATAATATCAAACTGCCACAGAGGGTATGAAAGTTTAGGTAGGGAAGACAAACTGGACTCTTAGTTATACTAGAATTTCCTTATTTCTCCCTCCATCTGGATAAATTGCTCTTACAGAAATTTACCATCTATTGCTGTTTTTGCTTTTAAAACAAAATTAATGTTCTTAATAACCACATAAAATTGATGAAAAGTTTTTAGTTATAAAGTATATACTTAATTTAAGACCTAAGTTTCAACTAGCTCTCTCCGTTTCTATGTTGGTGTAGTCAAGAGTTAAAAATGATTCTCATCATGTGTCTTTAGATAATATCACAGAGCATATTTCTTACCTTAGCTTTAGCTTCTGTCTACTTGTTAGATCTATTTAAATTGCCTAACCTGTTTAATGAGCTCCAAAAATAAATGTATGTTATAGAGAAAACTAAAGCACACCCACTATTTACAGAGAAATGACACAGAGATGGTATTTCTGAAGTATTTGACCTAAATAAACCACATCAGATTTAATTCAATGTGGGAACCTGGGTGTACAGTAGCTGGAACAGCATCTTTAAAAGGAGCCATAATCTTGGATTGTCTGTGTCCTAACAAAGATTGAGTCCTTGTGAATACAGAAATTAACTCATTCTTTGTCTCATTTTTATCACAAGGAGTTAAAAAGAATTTTTATGCAAATGCAGGTCCCTTTAGTTATTTTATCCTTAATTCTGAAATAAGTAATGAGCCAGTAAGTAGCATGCATTTCTGACAGTGATCAAAATAACAGAAAAAAAAAAAAAGTGTTGCTGATGACTTCACTTCATTGTGGTTTAGGAATATCTGGAAAACTTCCCATAGAGGCTTCAGACTTTACCCTTACAAATTCATCCTTAAAAAATTCAAATAATGATGGTGAGGAAATTCACATCCCTGCCAAAAACTCTAGTGCAAATTGGTTTATCCAAGTGATTTTTGGCAGATGATTAAAGACAGCAAGAGGGAAAGAACAGCATGGAAGATAGGCTGTAAGGGTGAGGTGGGAGGGAAAAAGGCCAAAAAGGCAGTGCCAGTGATCATTTCATAATTAAATTGCTTGCTTAGGGCCATCCATGGTCGTTCCTCCCACCCATTGCTTAGAAAATGGCCCTGAACCTGGTGATGAGAGAAATAAAAAAAAATACTGACAATCTTTTCTTCTCTGATATTGGATATGGTTAATATCTGTAATGACTATAATTTAACACAGTGTTTGGTAGTATAACATTGTTTCAAGATAACAAGGATCTAAAGGAAGAAAAGTTGTAGTTCTAAGGTATTTAATCTTTTCCAGAAATAGTTCAAGAAATAGTTTCCATGATATTGACAGTGTATTTCATGTTGGAAAAAAAGAGATGTCATAGAGTATAGGTAGAAGGGAGATTTTATGGAGGTAAGAGCTAGAATAGTACAAATACTATAGGTAGATTTCTTTATGAGTATCCAGAGGTAAAGAAGGAGACCTTGCAGATGAATTTGGAAAAATATTATATATTGGACTCTTTTTTTTTCCTCTTTAAAAAACTCTTTATAAAGTCAATAGAGTATATTTTAGCTGTTCTGAAGTAATCCACTTGACCTGATATGTTATATCAACTTTAATATAACCACCAAAGTACCTGTTATGAATGTTGCCTTTAGCTTTAGTTCCTTTATAATATATGAGTTTGATTTAAATCAAAATAATACATCTACATAGTTTAAAAGAATTCAAATAGTATGACAAAAATCTTGAAGGAAAGTCACTAACCCTTTTTTTCTTCCCAGGCCAAGCACCCAAATACCTGTCAATGCCCTCAAGCTAAAGACCACCAGGAACACAAATATAGTTGAACAAGTAAGACTTATTACTTGTTGCAGTAAGGGAGAACTCATATCATAGGAAACCTCAGTAAAAGTGTATAAAAGGGGACTTATAGGGGGAGATTTTGGGGTAGTCCTTCCTTTGGATTGAGATGCTGTACAAAAATGGGGACAATTTTATGATAGGATTTAGTTTGCTAAATGCTGCCAATGCAATATACCAGAAATGGGGTGGCTTTTATAATAAGAATTTATTAGGGTAAAAGTTTACAGTTCCAAGGCTGGGAAAATGTCCAAATCAAGGCATCATCAGAGATGTTGTCACACCAAGTTGCAGCTGAGGGCAATCAGGCACGTGGCAGGGCATAAAGGCAGCCCACTGGTCTCTCTCCTGTCCTCCAGTCCTGTCTCTTTCGCTTTGAACTGCTTTGTGGACCTAGCCTCTTTGAGGGCCTTGCTGCATCTACTCCAGGCTGCTCTGCTGACTCTAGACTCTGGCCTCTTTCTCAGCCTCTTGGGGTTTCTCTGTCTTTCTGTAGCTATAGGTGATCCTAGAGTCCTTTCTCACATGGCAGGGTAAAATGGCAGCTCTCTTTCTCTGTGTTCCATTAATATAAGACTCCAGTAAAAGCATCAGAACCCACCCTGGATCCCACAATCTAATCAAAGTCTCTTAACTGAAGCAATCTAATCAAAAGTGATCTAATCACAAGGTCCCTTGACTGAATCTAACCAAAAGTCCACACTTACAATAGATTTACATGCACAGGAATGGCTTAGCTTAAGAATAGGATTTTCTGGAATCCACAAAAGACTCAAAACAGGACAGATATCTAATAAACTTTATCTATAGAGAGGATAGCCTAGAACAGTGCTAAAGGTGTAATTGGTAAGAAGCTCATATTAACTGGCACATTTTGAATTGTGGCTTTGACAATGTACATGATGTTATTTTGTATATGTGTAGACATGACTGTGGAGTAGTCTTCATTTTGCCTTGATCCATCTTTGTCACAGAGTGTCCTTGTCTGAGGTTGATATTCTGTGAAATTGTTTATGTTAACAGGAGAATGCCACAGATCTCCTGCCTTTCTTCATAGAGAAAATCTCTAGCTTCTTCTGGAATGAGAGCTGGACAGTTAGTTGCCTGATTATTTGGAACAGAGAGGGATCTAGAAATGTACGTTTGTTTAAAACAGACATTCGATAAAAACTTCTGTTCCCAGCCCCAACATTCACTCCCACTATAGAGGTACTAACTAGGGATGTCAAATTCTTGGCACCTTCTGAAATTCTATGGCAAGAACCGGCCTATTGTCCACCATAAAGGTATTTAGGTTTCAACCCTCTTTGCTTGATTAACTCATTTACTCTTGTCCATTGGCTTTCAATCTTCCCAAAGTTTTTTTGACATCTTTCGTCTGTCATCTTATCACCCTTTTTCTTTGTCCTTTGGAGTTTAAATATTGTTTTATCCTTTTTAGTGGGCTGTCAGTAGGATGCAACTAAATGTGTGTTTAATCTACCTTATGTAAACTTAAGTCTTGGTTTTGACCCAAAAATATTTTAAATTGAACCCAAACATCATTTTTGTTGAACCAAAAACATGTTAAAACTGACAAGCACATTGACATTTCTGATAAGTAGTTTGTATTTTTCCAGTGCTATAAGGTTATTGGAGGAAGAGAACAAAATAAAACAACTATTTTTCCATCTCCTTTCACCAATATCCAGTTGTATTAGATGTATTAAATAGATAGAGGATGAACATACATTTACTAAGAGTTTGTAATTGGGGAAAAATATTCTGGGCTGCTGAACCAAAATCTCTAATGTAGGCAACCATAAGAGCTCAAATAAAGTAACATATTCAGATAAAAGAACTAATAACAGTGACCCACATTGCCTGAAGCATGTTTACATCTGACTTATCCACCACTACCCACCATAAATTCCATGGAAAATAGAAGAATTAACTATACTTCAAAATTTTATTTTCCTAACCTATTGTCTAGAATCAGCAAGTTATTCAGTCTTTTGCAAAGTTTTATTTCTTCAGGCAGTAAATAAGTGAAGATCCTATTTACTTGAATCTTACGTCTACCCGCTTTAATACTTTCAATGTTAAGAACTGTTGTTTTTTTAACCATGTCATGTTTTGTGTGAATTCAAGAATGCATACTAATTCCTTTAATGTCAGTGAAAGCACAGAATTCTCAGGAAGAAACTAAAAGGTGTTCCAATTATCAGTAGCAACAATGGAAATGCTAATCACATGTTAAAACTATCAAGATGAATTTTTGCAGTTAACTTCTGTGGGTGTCACAAATCTTGACTGCAAATGTCAGTTCTTTCCGTGGTTGGTGACATCAATTAATTGAAAACAAGATGCAGGAACATGCAGATGCTTGTTTAAACAAGTAAGTGCATCTTGGCCTGTGGTAGGTCTCACTTTGCAAATATTACATGTTCTTGAGAAGCTAGACAGGGCAAGTTTAGACTTGAGAATAGCAAATGTTCATAAGGGCAAGAAAAACTTTTTTTTTTCCTTCTCTCTTTCAGAAAGAATTTTCCCACATATTGAGAAGGAAATAAATGTAGATTGATTCATCATTCCATTATAAGTTTTATTCAGTATTGGAAATGTGTAAGGTATAAATTCTCCTTTGATCTCTTCTTCTACCTCCTGGGATTCATTCACCACGTATTTACTGATGACATCAAATATCCCAGTCTTTTTCTGACTTTTCTTAACTTCTAGTAAATTTCAAAGAATTGTCCTCAGCAATTTCAAACTCAGTAAGTCCAAAATCAACCAAATTATCTACCCATCAAGCCTATTCATTTTTCTGAATTCCTTAACTTAATTAATGGTTTTAACATTTATTCAGTCAACAAACCTAAAAATTTTAGACATTTTCTGCTGTCATGTACAGTTTTTGTATCAGTGGCCAACAAATATTTCTTAAGTCAGTGAAGGGATTTTCAATGCTTTCTATTCCTCTAGACCTATGTCTGATGATAATTTCTCTCCACCCTACTTCAAAACCTCTCTCAAGGAACCTCCTTTTCTCTACATTGTTGCCTCCCTAATATATTCCCTCAAACTTCCTAACTATTGTATCTCTCCCACCTAAGCCATCTCCACCCCTGCAGCACAGAATTGGCCATGTTTTAACCTGGTTCAAAAATATTTGGGACATTTCTCCCTATTTTTTGAAAAGTAGAATCCTACTTCTCATCCTGTCAACAATTACCAAACTTGTCTCTTGCCTCTTTCCTTGAATCATTAACTGAACCCTACTCTAAAGCCAGGCTTTCCAGGTTTTTATCATGCTGTGTGATTTCATGTTCCCATGCCTTGGATCAAATTATTTCCTATGGTGTAGACTTTCTTCTCTTTTGACCCTGATCAAATCCTGATCATCCTTCAGCTCTTAATTCAAATATCCCCCAGGTTTCTAATCAGAAGTAATTTTTTATTCCTTAAACCAATCATGATACTTTTTGTTCATACCTCTGCTATTGCCCTCAACACAGTCTAAACTGTTTTTTAACAATCTGTTCATGTGTCTCTCTCTCCCTCTTACATCCTAAAGGGCACTATCCCCAGCACTTACATACTGCCTGGCCCACAGCAAAGGTTATAGAAAGTTTTCAGAATTGACAATGAACTAAAGCCACATGTACATTTTTCATTAAAATTATTGAGAAGTACATATATGTTTCAGGAGTTAGAGAAAAAAATTTAAATTAACTTAAACCAGCAAATCTTTAGTGTTGAAAATAGGGTACAAAATACTGAAACAAGTGATTCATGATGTGATATGGACTCATATTTCAAAAAAGCTACCTTATCCCTCTGCCCAATTAATAAGATTGCTAATAGAAAAGGAAGCCCCTCTTTCTCCCATGTTGCTCCTTTCTTTTTCCTTCAGAGTCTTTGATCCAGACGCAGCTTTAGCAGTATTCATACCTGTGGCATTCATTTTTCATTCACTGGGTTTGATTTTGCCTCATCTCATCTTCCAGCCGTCAAGAGCCGCAGTGCTTAAGATGCGATAATATGATGCCTGTGGGAGGGAGCATTTTGGCTCTCCTTGGAAAGCTTTCATTTCATTCCAGTATTGCAGAGAGAATATAAGCCTGTCTGGAATGTACTGCCCTTTCTCTCTGGTATTTGTTGTCCCTTATTAGAGGAGGGGAATGGAGAGGAAGAAGCAGGCTATTCTGGTTTCCTTTACCCACACCCACAGGGCCCCAGTACCAAGTCCTGTATTGCAATGACTTCATATATAATGTGTTGACTGAGAGGGAAGCAGTGGTGAGAACTTGCTGTATCTAAATTTTAATTATAAGTGGTAAGGACTCGTTGCTTTGTTCAGAGAAAGCCACACTTCAGGTTTGTTTTCTTTTAGTGAAGGGGCATTTTATTCAATTAGAGGGAAATTATCAGAGTACAGAGGCCAAGCACTTATCTCAATTTCACTGCAGACTTGCCACATCAGAAGGTGCTAATTATATTTAGCTAACCAATGCTTATGGGATCTGCTCCAGCTGAAGAATCTTTTTTTTTTTAACTCTTTATCATAAAAAATACATAAATAGATACCATAGTGTAGAGAATCATAAAGACCCCAGCTTCAACAATTATTCATTTATAGCCACTTGTAGTTTATGTGCACCCCCATCTTCTCCCACTCCCAAATTATTATGAAGCAAATCTCAGACATTACATCATTTCATTAATGAGTATTTTTAAGTATCACATACTTAATCCTATTAGAATCACATTAGAAATCTTATTAAAAGAGTTTAACTTTGATGAATAAACTTCTCATCTTACCTTAAAATTCGGATTTTGTTCCCTCAAAAGTTGAAAAGTATATGGAACTTCCATAGTATATTGAATTGGTGAAACCTACATGGAGAATTGGATTGTGTGAGTTTGCTCTATTCCTGTGATTAATCTATTCTGTATACAATGGCACCCAGGGTGCAGGAACGCCTCTTCTTCGGTCACTTAGTAACTTTTCACTAGTCAACAACAAGCTGAATAACCTATTATGTTGTGAGAAAGTGCTTGGCTAGCAGTCTTGGAACATCTCCTAGATTTTAGGAGAAATAACAATCGCCAAGTTTGGTAAACCTTTAGGTTTTGCTGGCAATAAAGAAGCATATCACTTTTAAAGTGTAACATGGATACAGAAGACATGGGCTCAGGTAAGCTAGGCCAAATATTGAAGCAGGTTTGGAGACAAAACTTGATGCTAAAACAAGCGCTCCTAGGCGAAGCCCTTTGTGAGGAGGCTGGAGGGGCCAGTTGGATAGCTACAGTGGTCTTTCTGGGTCAAGAGCTCAGTGGGACCCTTCAGCAACTGTTGGAGCACACTGCAGGGACCCTGCGTTCCACATGCCAGCAGCTACAGGTACTGCTTGACAAGGACAATCAGTGCACATGGAGACAAGGTATGTAGTTCTTTTATTTATTATTTCTCTAAGAAATAGTATTTGAGTTGCTACTCTGAGAGGTGCTAAGGAGCATACAAATAAGGCTAACTTAGAGTTCCTGTCCACAAGAGACATATGATCTACTAGGGGAGATGGGACAAAGGCACAATAATGGAAGGGACTGTGAGTACCCTTAAAGATGTACGACACTTGAGGGCCTCAGAAGCAGGCAAAATCCCAGTTTTAGATTGGAGGATGGGAAATTCTGCTAGAACAAATTTGGTATTTAAACTGAAGCTTAAAGAATGAATTGGATCTATGTAGCTGGAAATTAAGTGTCTTGAAAGAGTAGTCCAGGCAAAGGTATTATTAGCAGGTTCCCATACCTAGAGGCAGAGAAACACAGAGCCAATTTAAGGCAGGGCAAGCACTTTTTCCAGAACGGATCTTCATAGTCTATCTTCAGACTGATCTAAGTATGAACCCACTAACTGCAAAATAATCCTGAGAAAAAATACAACTAATGTA
>JAQZBX010049974.1:0-19771 GCA_029593785.1 Cabassous unicinctus | reverse complement strand
TATTTTTTTTTTTTTGTAGCTATGCTTTTTTCCCTAAAGTCAGAAAGAATTTAAGATGGTCTTTTCCTATTTTTCCTCCCCTTCATCAGCTTCGGTTCTCTGTCAGGGACATCTTTCTTGTCATCATCAAGGCTCGGGGTTCTTTTGTGATTAACAGCAAAGTCTTTCCATGATTTTTTTTTTCCCCTTCCAAAAATATCAAATGTCAGTTTTAAGATCACAAATATTAAATGATGGAGGAGATTCTTTAAAAAAGCTTTCAAATTTTAAATTTACTTAGCGGAGATACTGAAATTCCTTTCTTGTACAATGCACACTGAACGAATTGAACAGGGAGGCAGGAGAAATGGTTCGTGTCCCACTTTTGCCCTCTCGTCCTATATCCCTTTGTGGTATAAGGGTCTGATGACCTTCTGGTGCCCACCGCAGTGCCCCATCCTGGTTTGCCGTTTCTGGGTGGGACCCTCAGCCCTAAAACCCTTAAATTCCTATTTCTCTGTTCAGGGTTCTGTTCTAACGACACACAGCCTATGGCAGTGCTTGCAGGGACGTTTTCATTTTAGGAGCAGACCAACTAGGAAATATATTTACCCAAAGAATGATGCTCCAATAGTGGAATTTCAACCTTAGTAAAGTACCTGGTGAGGGAAAATAGTTTTGTGCTATTTAATCTCTTCTAATATTATACTGGCTGTGGCTTATGCATTGTATTTATAAATAGAGAATTCAGCTAAGAGTAATGGCCCAGGAGTCTGAAAACATTAGCTCTAGGTCTGACCCTACTTTGTGACATGACCTTGGACAAGACACTTAAACTTTTAGGGCCTCAGTTTCCTTTCCTGTAAAATGAGAGGATTTGGATAGACAATGTCTGTTTTCCTTTCTACTCCTAAAATCTTCTAATTTTTAGACTAGGCTTTTATCCATTTGTGCTGGAACTTTGAAAATTTGTTCTGAAAAATTTTTTTGGATCCCAACCAATTTGATTTTATTAATTATATTGCTTGGAAATACAGGCGCTCATCTATTTTTCACATTTTCTTCTTTATTTAGCCTCTTGGTTCTTTGCAGGTCTTGAAATCTTAAGAGGTCAAACCAGTATGGAAGAGGAAACTCACCCGTGCACAAGCACCCATGCGTGCACACACACACTATTGACTGGACGTAATTCTCTGTCACAATTTATTTACCCACAGTTTTAAAGCTTATCTGCTATTTCCTTTGTGACCCAGGCTGTGTCTTTAAGTGATTGCTCATTATAATGTGGCAATCCACGACCATTGTTCTATTGTTCTGTTGAGAGCCAGAGCCTTCTCCAATCCCAGCTGCTTCTTGTCTACAGGTTCAAAACTTCTATTTAAACATTTGAGGAAAGCGCTTGTGAATTGGCCCTTAGGAGAGAACCTAGTTGACAGTTTGAAAAATAGGGCATCTAATTAAGAAATCTCTCAGCTAAAGCTTACCAGGGGAAAGATAACAGTAATGGAATTTACACAGGTGGCTTATCTCTGTAGCGTTTCTTCCAAGGAGGGTTGACCCAACAAACTACGCTATAAGAAAGATAGGCATTTGGTTTTTCCTACTCTTTTCTCTTTTTATGCCATTAATTCATAAGACATCAATTCCGCTGCCTTCTAAGTGGTTCTCACATGTTTTAGATCAGGGGTTCTTAACCTTTTTTGTTCCAAGGATCCCTTTGCCAGTCAGGTGAAAACATGGACCACTTCTTGGAATGTAGTGGCAGATAGTTTTATGACACTCAACATAGGAGGTCAGAGAAAATAAAGACAATAAGTTGTTTTTTTTCAATTCAAGCTCATGGACCCACTGAATCTTTCCATGGGCCCCCAAGGGTCCGCAGAGCCCTGGGTTAAGAACCCCCGTTCTAGATGGTGGAGCCCTGGGTGCTGAAGATGCTATACAACCTCTAGTCACCAATTTTCACTCATGGAATAAACTCACGAGAGAGGACTAATGAGTGGGATTTGGATAAAGTGTTAACAAGTAGGTCCATGTACCACGGTAAGTGAATTAAAAGCATAAACATGGTCACTTAAGTTCACGGATACCAAATGGTGGGCCCTCTGAGGCTAGTTCCGTGGTTCCTGGCCTCTTGACTTTCTCTCTCCTGTTCTCTGCTGCAACTATATACTGGCATTATATGTGTGGTTGGCTGTTAGGGCAAGTTATGGGTTCATCTCAGTAAAGATCAGTTAGCTTAGAAGATCCCAGTGCAATCAACCATTACACAAACATCACAGGTTGCAGGAGGACTGGTGAGGAAAGAGGAAAACAACAAAGCTCACCTACAACTCATCTACAAAGGGGATTTTTGTTATTATTAAAATTGGCCTGGACTGATGCCAACATTTGGGTATAGAGTTCAAAATGGACCTCTACTTCTCCCAGGAAAAAAATTGTGTTTCATTTTTGTTCTCTTAAACGTGCACCAGGGACTTGGCCTCTTCTAGCTTGGTAACTAACTAGCTGTGTGAGTTGGGGACGATCATTTGCCCTTGGTCTACACGACCCCCAAGGTGCTTCCAATGACAATGTCTGTGATGCTCTGGTGGGCTCCCCCTGCGGCCTGGCCCGTGCTCCTGGTACGGACCTGGGAGCTGGGTGATCTTGAGAGTCAGGGAATAGGGTCTTGCATTTCTCCTAAACGACCTGAGCAGAATATATGACACTCTTCTAAGACCATCTGTGTCCTCTTAACCTTCCCCCACTGAGCCACAGCAGGACTGATGACAGGCTGGCATGTGCCATTGAGCCCATCTCTGCTCCCAGCTCTGGGTCCCCTGGCTGTCGTTCACCAGGCCCCCACCTCCTTCTGCACCTTTGTCTATATATACTTGCCCTGTCATTAAACCTTTATTTCTTCATGACTATAAACATTTTAAAAATCTCTTTATTTGCCATCCTCTGTAATGAGAATTTAAAAGGGTATTTATTTTTAGGCAATTACTAATGATGATATGCTAGTATGGAAAATTCTTCCAGAGATTTGGAAGCTTTTTAAAAATGATAATATACATCTTTGGGACCCAGTGACTCATCCACCGTGTACTGAACACCCTCTGAGTTTAATTTATTTTATGAGGTCCAGACCTCTTTGAATACTCATGGCTTTCAATAAAATCTATAAGCTGGTGATGTCAATGTTTTTTGTTTTTTTTTCTGCAGCCCTGACCTGACCCCTGAACTCCAGGCAGACCCATTCAAATGCATACTCAATGCATCCAGTTAAATCAGTCTCAAAAAATAGAACTCTTGCTTTTCTCTCTCAGACACTGCCTTCCTCCATCTTCTCCAATTTCAAACTCTTCTCAGACTACCTCCCCTTTTGCCCTTCAGTTGCTAACTACAATGGCTTTCTTGATTTTCTTCACAAGTGCCAAGCATCTTTCTGCCTAGTTTCCCCTTGGCATTCCCTCTGCCTGGAACATTCTTTCCTCAAGAGTGCACCTGGCTGTGCCCTCGTCACCACTCAGGGCTCACCTGGACTATCACCTCCTCAATAAGAGTTTCACCCACACCTGGTCACTCGCTATCCCCTTACTGAACCTTAGACTCTTCGTAATAGTTATCATTCTCTGAAATTTATCCATTGATAAATTAATTAAAAGTAATAAATTATTTTCCCTGCTTCTTGTCTCTCTCCTGCCACTGGACTAAACTCCATGAGGCAGGGCCTGTGTCTCTCTTGTTCCTAGTTAGAATCCTTAGGAATGAGCAGTAACTGGCATACGGCAGGTAACCCATCCAGGTGGGTGGGATATTTAATAATGTATAGAATGTTGGATAACCACAGTAGGTGAATGTTTCTCTCATACAAGCAAGGCCTTCATGGTGCTGGCGAGTTACTTTAGGGGTTTGTAAAATGGAGCACTGCCTGTCTCATGGGGTCATTGTGAGTCAAATGAGAAACCACGTGCATGCATGTAGTAGCACTCTGTAGTTTGGAGAAGTAACAATTTTTTTTGTTGTCGTGGGCTTTCTTTTTGGGGAGGTTTTATATTGCAAAAGGGTTGCAAAACTGTGGCAGGAGAGGAACACTGGTCTGGGGCGGGGGGGATGCGTGGGAAGGGGTGCACCTGGGGCATGTGTCTATGGAATATGAATGTGTTCATGTGGCCATGCGGTGTTGTCTTGGTGGGTGGAGACCCACAGAATAACCGATGGAATATTGAATTCCTATCATGAGAGTCCTGCTACAGTCTCGCATGGAGTAACAAGAATCTCTGGAGTACATGGGCAGTGCCTAGCAAAGGAGGACAGACCAATACACCAGGCCCTTGATATTGAAGCTTGTACTTATGAAACTTGTTTTTGTTGAAATTGAAACTTAACCTAGTATTACATATTGCCTAAGAGTTACCTCCTGAAAGCCTCCTTGTTGCTCAAATGTGGACTCTGTCTAAGCCAAACTCAGCATATAAACTCACTACCTTCCCCCTGGTGTGGGACATGACTCCTGGGGATAAGCCTCCCTGACACCGAGGGATTGATACCAAGGGCCAACTAATGATGCATTTGGAGAAAGACCTAGACCGAAAGGGGGAAATATTAAATGTAAATGAGTTTTTATGGCTAAGAAATTTCAAAGTAAGTTGGGAGGTCATTTCAGAGATTAAGCTTATGCATGTCTCAGGAGGATCTCACTGACTGCCACAGGAAACAGTGCCTCAAGCAGGGGTGCTCTCTAGAGACATCTAGACACTATAGGCAGGGCAGACAACCCCAGGAAGTCAGCAGCCCATCGGTGGGCCTTACCTTGGAATATATGATAACCTATCTCCTCAATGTATCAGAATTAGACTCATTTATAATTTTCTTATTTACGGTACTTCTGCCTCTCTTATTTAAACCTATAATTAGCAGTACACCCTTTAAATATATGTCCTAGAGACTTAAATCTTCAATCTATTCACATGCCGGTTGAGTCCTGAATCTCAGCAGAGTTACAGCCAACGCCTACCCACAATTCATCAGACTCACCCAGGACAACCAACAAAAGGGTGATGGTGGACAACGCTCATCCCCCAAAACAGAGAGTATCTTCAACTGCAAGCAAGACAATTCCAGCCATCTGCCCCATGGGATCTAAGCCCCCTCTCAACCAGAAGCAGAGTGGGCATCACCATCCCCAAATCCTCAAGACTGAGAAATCAACAAACATAAGTGGGGAATGCAACTGTGGATTAAAGTAGACTTACTAATATTCTAGTAATGGAAGAACTTGTAAGGAATCAGCACCCCGTCAGCCCTATCCATGGGCCTTACTTTGGAATATATGATAACCCATCTCCCCAATCTATCAGTCTTAGACAATTTTATAATTTTCCTACACAAAGTTCTTCTGCCTCATTTATTTGAAACTATAATTAGCACTATACCCATTAAATATGTGTCCCAGAGACTTAAATCTTCCGGCTGTCCATATGCTGGTTGAGCCCTGAATCTCAGTAGAGTTGCAGCCAACACCTGCTCTCCAGGTTATTAGACTCAACCAGGACAACTAACAAAAGGATGATGATGGACAATGCCCATCCCAAAAAACAGAGTATCTACAACTGCAAGCAAGACAGTTCCATTCATCTACTGCATGGGGCACATGGATGTAATACACTAATGAAAGATGTTGTTAATGGGAGAAAGTATGTGTGTGGGGGTGGGGTATATGGGAATCACCTATATTTTCAATGTAACATTTATATAATCTAAAACTCCTTTAAAAATAAAGAGAAGGAGTGGGTGTGGCTCAAGTGATTGAGCACCTGCTTCCCACATGGGAGGTCCTGGGTTTGGTTCCCGGTGCCTCCTAAAAACAAAAAAACTGACAACAGGCAAACAAATGAGAAAAACAGCTCAGGGGAGCCTATGTGGCTCGGTGGTTGAGCCCCAGCTTCCCACATACGAGGTTCTGGCTTCAATCCCTAGCCCCGATAACAGGCTAGGGGTATAAGAGGCATAGTGCTTTTTCTGTAGAACAGATATTGGGCATAGCTGTTTTATGCAAGGCATATGCCTTGTCTCATTAAATCTGCATCAATTTAATAATATTAGTTAATAATTGATATTATTATTATTCCATTTTAAGAGGCAAGGAAAGGTTAAGGAAGTTACCCAGTGTTGCGCAGATAAATTATAGAGACTCCAACTCAGGCCTGACAGTTTCTGATAGTAATAACTAACTATGATTACAGACCCATTTATTGGTTATTTTGCAATGGTTATGTCTCAAATGACCTGGAAGTCTGAGTGTTGCGATATTGTTTTTCTGCTTTGACATCAAATGCCTGTAATGGGCTGTCACTTCTATTTAGTACTTTCACTTCCGTGGAGCTCCTAAAGAAGGCAATGCAGAGTGAGATTACTCACATTCATTCTAGAAAGACAAAACCCATGGACTTTGTAGCCAAAGAAGCAGACGGCCAAGGAGGGCAATTAATCCACTCTAAGAGTGTACCAAAAATACTTGCTCAAAGTGAGGAAACTTGGGAAACAAAGGTGTTTTTTCAACTTAGACTACCAAACAGTTTGGTCGTAATTTTTTTTCAGGAGGTACCGGGAATTGAACCTGGCACCTCATCCGTGCAAAGCAGGCACTCAACCACTGAGCTACACCCGTTCCACTGATTGAATTTTGCTAAACCAGTTTAGGAGCCGCTAAAATACGAAGTCATTGCGCTTCACGAGGTCACCCATGTTTTCTCAATGGTTATAAAGTAGGCACCTACATTGAAAGTGCAGAGGTACAGTCTCAGAGGTTCCAGATAAAGTCCTTCTGTTCCAGCCCTTTTTCAATATGTATAACTTAAAAACCAATAAAATGCAATTTTTTCCCCCAACTAAACAGAGAGGCTACCAGAACAGAATGCAGAAGAGCAGATGGTGCTACATAAAGAGCCCCAAAGCATTTTAGCTGCTAATTAATTTATAGCTAAAGCATTGTTACAGTCTATCTCCTCACCAGGCAGTCGGTAGGCCAAAAGTTTCCTATTTTTTACTTCCTATTTTTCAATGGTTCTGATGCAAATTCAATCTGATGGCACATTTTGGTGAAGGAGATAATCGGGTAGCCGGCTTTTCTGTCTCTGCTCTTATTAGCCAGAATTTTGTGTTGCTTTATTGGCTTTCATTTAATTGTACAAGATGGTTAGATTTACCAGAAGCAGGCAAAAATGGTATGACTGTAGTTTCCTGCAATGGGCAAGGTCATGATTTAAAATATGGCTGTTCAGAAGAATGCCATTAATTATTCAAAAAAGTAATGGTCCTCGATGATGTGCTGGAGGGGGTTTGTCACTATTTCCTGTGGTCAAAATTGCATGTGGGGAAGGAACGTGTCATCTGATTAGAATTCAGGAGAATAACTTGTTTCATACCAACCAGCTGGCATCACTTCCCTTTTGAGAGGAACAAAAGAGGATCAATGTTGGTTTGGCCAAAAGGTCTCTCTTCTACTTAAATAACAGCCTCTTTGAATCCAGGCTTCAGTTTGCACTGAGGAGCCAACTCAGAGGCATGTCAACACTGAGCTGAGTGCCCTGTGAATGTGGGAGAAGGTTCACACCTCACAGCAGACCTGCACCGCCAGGAAACCACAGAAATTTCTGTTGGGTTGCTAAGGCAGCGTGGCCTGGCTTGTAATACCCTCTTCTCAGCACACAGATACCACTTGGTCCCACAGGATTCAAAAATCTGCTCAAAACCAGGATGGTAAAGTTGTCACCGCATGCTCCAGAAGAGAGGAGATCTGGGTTTCATTTCTGGCCTTGTTTCCAGCAGGCTCTGTGGTCTTGGGCCAGTCATTCACCCTCTTTGGGCCCTTCCAAATCCAAAATGAATTTGTGACTTTATAGTCATAACCCTAAGTTAAGGTTCATATTGGAAATATGAGCTTATCAGCTATTTTGGCCCCAAAACAAATATGACTATATTTAGGGGATAAAGGGCACATTCATTTTTTTTTTTTTTTACATTCCTGTTTTTAAAATTGGACAAAATCGATATTTGAAAAAATAGTGTTTGCAGATCTTTTGGAAATATTAGCTATGTTATTTACATGATATGGGAATCTAAGGGGGAACTTCAGTTTGCTTGTACCTTCCATTCTACAGGCAAAATAATAATGACATAGAGATTTAGCACAAGCCACACAGTAAATCAGTGGTGGAGAAGATGTTTATAATATTTAGGTGTGGACCCTTGGTTGTGCATAAAGGCCACTAGACACGATCAGTTTTCAGAAAGGAAGTGTCCAGAGAAAATTGTTTTCTTTTATAAACAAGTTTCTCTTTCTGTTATGGCTAAGAAAACACTATGAATTGAAAACGTAAGTGACTTGTTATCTACCGGTCTCTGTTAGAACAAGCCAGAGTCTCAGTTTTGTTTTAAGCTGGTCATGCACTTCTTCTAGAACCAAGAACATGTCGTTGCTTATTTCAAGACTGTTAGAAAATCTAATCACTGTTAAGATGTCAAATAGAATTTTGGACTAGATTCTGACTTCTGTTGGAAATTAGGAATTCAGTGGTTTAATGGTACAGGGGAATCAGGGTTATGCCAACAGCAGCTCATTCTTACAAACCATTAGACAACATATCCTAAGATATTTTGCTTCTTGGAATAGTGTATTACGGTAGGAGTGAATAGCTCTATTAATGGCAACTATCAGAATAGTTGAGTGATATAGTGGCAAAAAAAAAAAAAAAAATACCCATTTCTTTTCCCACAAAGGGTATGCAAAAATCCAAACAAAACAGACACTAGCTATTTTGAAAGGATGCTGAGTGAAGCCAATACAATAAGCCTTTCAGTTACGGATCGTCATCTGTCTGTGAACCACTAGAAATTCTAAAAACAATGGCAATTCCTAAGGCTTTCTTTGATTCTCAACGGCAGCTGAATGAAAAATAAAAGGGAATATTTTTCTTGTGGTGCACATGACTGTGACAGGCTTGTCACCCCATCCGTGATATAATCCAGTAAGTGACCATGCAACATAAAAAAAATGAATCTGCCTGGCACCGTGTATCTCTTTCTTCCCATTATGTCTTTGCCCTCAGAAAAGTGGGTAGGAATGTCGAAGGCACTGGTTGGCATTCCGTGGGGACGATGGACTCGGCCTGTCTTTGGAGATGATTCTGCAGTACAGGAAAATTGGTCTCTGGCTTTACCAGGAGACTTCTGGTGTTGCTGGAAGGAAGGGTGATGAGGTTTGGAAACACTGCAAGTTGTTTCCACCTGTGCCAATATGACAGCCATGTATCTTGAAAAGGACCAAACCCCAAATAATTTCATAGGGAGAAAGGAAGGAATAATGTTTCTTTAATCTGACTGGCGTTGGGGTTAGAGGCCATGGTGGGAAAGGTTAGAAACACTTGCCTTGCAGAGCGGTGTAGCTCAGTGGTTGAGCACCTGCTTCACATGTATGGGGTCCCAGGTTCAATTCCCGGTACCCCCTTTAAAAAGACAACAACATCACTTGCCTGTTTGCTGAGCAGATAGGACCAATGGCAAGCAGCCCCAAGTGCAGTTGGAGCTGTCTTGCCACTGCCCTTTCGAGATTGTTAACTACGGAGGAGATCCTTAGAGAAACGACCACGGCTTTAACCTGAGGCTCGCGGAAGACCTTCCCAGAGAACTGTGATTTAAGTAATGCTTTTAAAATTAGAGAGTGCTTATGGGAGCAGATCAAACTGTGGTCAAAGGAACGCTTGATATTGTTAGAAGCAATAGTCTGCCTCAGCTCTGTGAGAGCTCCTGATTTTCACAGAATATCCCTAATGATCATAAGTTAGCATTTTAATTTTTAGAAGACGAAGTTCATGGCGACTCTGGATATTTCTTAATGTTTTCAATAATGATTTTTTTTTTTTTTAATGTCACAGGTCAGTAAACTAAGAGTAGAGGTAAATTATAAACAAACAACAGAAATGGGGTGAAGGGACTCAATGGGAAAAAGTATACCAGGTTTAAGGCTTAATGGGGAATAGAAAATATATGGAAGAATATTTACAGGAAGCAAATAATGAGAATTTCTCTAGGCATTATGTAAGATTATACTCAACCTGGCAGGTGGATCCTTTTTCTAACTAAAGCACTACAAAGGGAAGCGGGAGTGGCTCAGTTGATAGAGCCCCTGTTTACCATATGGGAGGCCCCGGGTTCGCTTCCCGGGGCCTCCTTGTGAGGGCAGGCCGGCCCGCGCAGCCCAGTGGGCTGATGCAGCGGGACCTCACAGCAAGGGGGAGATAAGCAGACACAGAGAAGACACACAGCAAATGGACACAGCAGCACAAGCAGCAAGGGGGGGATAAATGAATAAATAAATAAATCTTTAAAAATAAAAATAAAAATAAAGCACTACAAAGACAGGCATATTTACATTAGCATCTCTTTAATGCGATATTTTCACTGAATTACTGAAATCACCTAAATTCTTAGCCACAAACAATGCTGACTCTGTTATTAGGTGAATTCTCTAGAATGAAAATATAGCCATTTCTTGGTTCAAGTAAGGATACCAGAATGCTATATTCTTGGAGTATATTAACTCAGCCCCTGAATGATTTTCCTTCATTATATTGCATTTTAATTTGGGCCCTTGGCCATTATCAAAGAAACAGCCATTTGAAAAGGACCATTGCATTTGCTTTACAAATACAGCTGAAGACATTGCCCTTTACTGGGTGAAATCTTTCTTGAGAACTTTCATTTAGAAATTAATCTTAGGGAAAGTTTGGTGCTCTTAAAGCACAATGCATGTCTTACTTTTCTACCTTTTTCCCTTAAAGACATGTATTCTTTTGGTCTTTACCCTTTTTCTTGGTAATGTTGCAATTGACCATTTTGCTTTTTCCCCGATATTTTCTTCATTGGTGCTAGATCTTCATTTTTGACTTTTATTGTATTTTTTTCTTAAAGCTGTTTCAAATCCGTTGTGAAAAGAGGTGGAGAAATAAATATGTGTACATACTGAGCAAGGGTTGAGGACATTTTGAGGTAAGTGAAGGCTTCTAATTTTATCTAATCATTCAAAAAAATTTATTGGGGAGTGGATGTGGCTCAAGCAGTTGAGCGCCTGCCTCCCACATTGGGAGGTCCCAGGTTCAGTTCCTGGTGTCTCCTAAAGAAGACAAACAATGAGCAGACATCGAGCAAAAACAACAAGCAACATTGAGCTAGAAAACCCAACAACAACAAGGATTGGATGCGGCTCAACCACTTGGGTGCCACCTACCACATGGGAGGTCCCGGGTTTGGGTCACAGTACTGCCTAAAGAAGATGAGCAGACGCTGCACCCACCGCAATGAGCAGACGCCTAAATGAGGAGATGCCACAAGCCAGCAGACACCGCAGCCTGTGGGGAGCAGATGTGGCTCAGGCCATTGGGCACTCGCCTTTCATGTGGGAGGTCCTGGGTTCCGTTCCGAGTGCCTCCTGGAGAAGGCAACCAAATAATGAGCAGACAGATGAGAGAACCATCTAGGGGAGGGGGGGATAAATTTTTTTAAAAAGTAAATAAATCTTTAAAAAAAACAACAACCAGCAGATGAGAAAAAAAGAGAGCAGACAATGAGCAAAAACAATGAGCAAAGAGCAAAACACAAAAAAATGAGCAGGGAGTGGGTGTGGCTCAAGCAGTTGAACACCTGCCTCCCACATGGGATGTTCCGGGTTCAGTTCCCTGTGCCTCCTAAAGAAAAAACAAACAGACAACAAGCACACAATGTGTGAAAACAATGAGTAAAAAACAACAACAACGAGCAAACAGATGAGGGAGCATCTCAGGGAGGGGAAAATTTTTTATGGTGTACCTTCTGGGTATGAGGGACTCAATAATGAAGAAGAGAGAGTCCCTGTCCTCATGATGCTTCTTTACTAGTTGGCAGAACCTTACAATAAATAAGCAAACAGCTCTATAAATATTATATATAATAAACATTAAATAGTTCAGATGGTTATAAATATTACAAAGAAAACAAAGCAAGGTAAGGGGATATCAATATCTATCTATCTATCTATCTATCTATCTATCTATCTATCTATCTATCTGTCTGTCTGTCTATCTATCAATCTATTTTAGATAGGGTGGTCAAAGAAAGCCTCTATGAAAGGGAGGCATTTGCGCAGAAATCTGAATGAAGAGGAGAAGGGAGCCATGTATAGAACCTCTGCTCTAGGCAGAGGGAAGAGTACATGCAAAGGCCCTGAGGCAGGAGCAAGCTTAGTGTGTTTGAAGAATAGCAGGACCTCCAGTGGGATTAGAGAGTATTGAATATGGCTGGAGAAAGATAGGAGATGGGTCAAAGAGATAGGTAAGGGTCAGATGATGTGGTGTCTCGTATGCAATGGTAAGGAGATGGAAATTTATTATAAATGTCATGGGATGTCATTGGGGGCTTTTTAAAAAAACCTCATTTAACTTTGAACAAGACCATTCTGGCCCCTGAATGGAGAATGGACTATAGTGGAAGGAGAGGGACTTCTTAGAAGCAGTTGCAGTAATCAAGGTGAGAGATGATGGTGGAAGCATAAGGAATGACCCGATTCACCGAGATAATATGGTAGAGACCTCATTTGTTGCTGTAGAATGTGGATGGAGGAGATGAAGGAAATGAAGGCCTCAAGAGAACTCTAAAGTTCTTGGTAAGTGGGCAGATCCTGGTCCCATTTACTTAGACGGTGGAAGACTAGGGTGGGGGCAGAAAATTCCCAGGGACCAAATCAATAGTTATCTTGGGTATGTTGAGTTCAAAATGCCTCCTGGACATAGAAGAGCAGATACTGACCAGGAAGTTGCTGTATGTGACTTAGAAGTTCAGAGTTGAGGTCAGGACAGGGGTTGAATTTGGGAGTCATATGGTATTTAAAGTGGTGAGAATCAATGAGATCACAAGGGAATGCATACAGATAAAGAATAAAAAAGGATAGAAATTTATTAACTCTGTGATTCATTCTGTTTTCTTTGACTTACTCCACAACTAAGTGTCATTTGGCTATCCAAAACTGTCATAGAGATGGCTGGCCTGGACAGAGTGACTATTATTTTGACTGAACAAAGCCATACATAGTTAGGGTCCTCCTGATTAATATTAAAATTACTCTCAGTCTGATATTATGCTAAATACCATTTAGCTTTAGGTGATAATTATAATTCAAGCAGAATGATATGTATCTGAAAGAGCTACATTTTACATTATCAAAATGATTTAAGTTAAAAAGTACCCCCAAAGTAGACCTTAAACAATAAAGCCATAATAATCTATTATTAAAATGTATGTAAGCCATTGTCAGGTAAAAAGAATTGTTATAACTTCTTGTTTTCTTTAATTTAGAATTAATTTTTATTTGAAATTAACATTATTATTTTTTGGAGAGTTTAGTCTGTGACATATAAACTGACTTAAAATAAAGTTCAGATTTTTTAGAAAACCATTATAGGAGAAGATGGCAGAAGGAAAAGGAGGATGTCCAAGCCAGCCTCTGTTTCTGACATGGAGGACAATCAACTGCGTAGCTGAGTTACCAAAGAGAGAAACTTTATAGAAAATTTATTTTCCCTTTATTAAAACTTCAGCACTTTGTTTTATAGCTCTGTGATTTCTTCGTGGCTACGGTATTTGCCAACGTTAATATCTCACATTCTGGCATCATTATTGTTTGAAAAACACTTTCATTTTAGAACTGTTCACTTTTACTGTCCCAAAAGATTACATCAAAATGAAGAATTAGTTTGGCAATTGAATGAGTTGATACCTTTAGAGGATGGATGTACTGAGACCCGAAGCAATATTTCATGTAGCCCTAAATTAGATACTTAAAGCTCCAATAGTCTGTTGGACTCCTAATTTCCAGGTTCTGGATTCAGCCTTCCAGCTCTTGGACTGATCGGATGGAAACTTGAGGGATGAAATATAGTCAATGCTGAGCATTCTTTTCTAAAATACCATTCATAAACAACAAAGAATTTCTTTTGTAAATGGAACTGCCTGACAAAGAAGGGCAGGTCATTTCTGTGACAGAAAGGGTCTTAAATTATTTGTACAATAGTCAGGCACTGCAGTGTATTTTAAGTGCCTCCAATGAGCACATAAAATGCCCACTTTAGGTCCCCTGGGCTGGATATCGTAGAAAATACTAGATGATTCAAGAATAGATCCTTGGTTAAACTCATATAGAAAAATGCCGTAAATCAGCTCTTGTAAAAACTCAAGGCCATTGGAAAAGTTCAGGAGGAGAACTAAGAAGAGAGGTTTTCTTTCAGGAAAAAGCAAATCTCCTGAAAAATAGTTTAAGTGAATGGTAGTAAATAAACTGTCCTGTCTTGTTCTGTAAAATGAAATGGAGACTATATTCCAGAGCTCAGGACATCTGTTTGTTTCAAATACAGTCAGAAACAGTACGAAAAACATTCACCCTTGTGGTAGTGACAAGTGAATCACTGAATGAACCCGCCAAAGTGGCCAAGGGCATTGCAGAAAAAAACATGGACATCCCACCGGCGACTTCAAACATGAGAATGCTTTGTTAGAGCTTCTATATTAGAAGTAAACACCTGCTTAGTCCCAGTTCAGTCTACTTGACCACATTTAGGTTTTAACTTGGATCACAGGCCCTGCTTAACTAGTATGTTCCTGAGCATCAGTTACTAATTCTGAAGAGCTGGGACTTGGACACCCAGATTAAATCTTTTTTTTTTTTAATCAACCATTTAAAACTGTTATTTCTAAATTAGGATATTACAACATTTCCATCAACATAGTGTTTTAGAGATGGACTCAAGATTCCTTGTTCTCTAAGCATCTTTAATTATTTTAAGGGAGGGAAAAGTCAGATGGGACCTAGCCCGGGGCATGGAGGTTATTATTGGAGTGGGGTTGGCTGGTGATTGGGAACCCCAAGAGAGAGCACTGAGGGGGGATGGGGGGAGGCCCCCATTGCACGTGTGTGCAGTCTTAGAAAGGAAAACACCGACTTCTCTTGATCAACACAGAAAATCACTGTCAAGCTTAAAACTGGACGTTTGAAGACAACTAAGCTGCTGTTTGGGGGTGCAGGCATGCCATTGGCTATCTCTGGGTGAGAATGACGCAGCCCCTGCGTGCACTGAAAGAATGTTTACAGGGGGCGGAACTTCGCGCCAGGCACTGAGTGATTCCTTGCCACGTGGACCTTCTGTGTTCACTTATGTGTGTGGCAGTCAGCCCCGGCCAGCTGCGGTGCCCAGAGAGAGACGCTAATTCACCTGACAAATGACGGGTCCTAGACAACACCTGCAGTCAACCCCGTTAGGACTAGAGTTAATTCATTTATTCAAACAAATATTGGCCTGTTACGAGAACAACAACAACAACATTACAAACCTCAAAACAAAAAACACTTAAGCCACCGTGCGCCGTATTGGTAGGGAAAAGGACCTTTGTTCTCCCTCTAAACTAGCAACAAAACAATGCTCATTTCAGCTGCAAAAATTTTGCAATTCATGATGGAAGGCCATTTAAATGTTGCCTTAGAGGCCTGAGCTCATTTGGACGCAAAAGAAACAATTCTTTTCAATTGTTTAGGAGACATCATCTTTTCAAGTAAAACGAAAAAATAAAATTTTCCCTGGTAGCCTGGAAATAGTCACTGCTATAAATGGGGCAACTCGCTCATCGGTTAAGTATTCTAGAGGTACTGTGACTTACTCATGTTAAATTTTTCTACAGTTACTTTATTAACCGCCTTCATTGAGGTCAAAACATATTAGATGAGCAACCCTAACTTTTCCTAATGGTAACTGTTGGCTAGCCCATAGAAAAATTTGATATCATCACATTACCCTTCTATGCCTGACTCAAAATGCTCTCTCTCACTCTTTGGCCTTTTATTAGAAAAGACATTTTGTGTAACTGAAGAAAGATAATTGAGCCCTATAAATCAAGGGGAAAATCCTGCAATGATTACAGTTACCTACCAGTCACCAAGAGGCCCTTTGCAAAACGCATTTGAATTGCATGGGGAAAAAAAAAAATCAGTGTTAAGGTGTTAGGTAATTCTCAGTTGTGGTAAACACAACACAGTGGCATTAATTAATAGAATCAGAGTGCTGCTATAACTGTTGGTGACTGGCTTTTCGTGCAAGTCATCAGATGATTATCATTTACCTAAAAACGTTGCAAAGAGAGGGAAAATGAAATTTTTGACTCAGCAGGTCCCACAGGGCAGGAGAGAAAAGGTCTTTGCCTGGAAATGAACCTCATTTAATTTTCTAACTTTTGACTCCACATTCTTTTGTTGCATGGCTGAAAACAGGTACAAATCACAGCTCAGAGATAAGTTTAAATATTTTTTTAGAGCCTTGGCTAACATAATCGGTAAAACGAAACAACTTTCTCACTTGGTAAAACCAAGACAGGCAGTATGGCATTATTGTTTCCGAATCAGTAAAGACCACCTCATCTTTTTCTCTTCACTCCCTTTCCTGCCAGGTTTTATTTGCAAATGGATACTTGAGCCAAAACTTCCTGACCACACCAGGGCTGTGTGTTAGAATCCAGATTTTCTGTTCTTCTGCCCCCCACTACCTTTATCCTTTGGGTTTATGTGTGGTCTCTAAGTTATCTGATTTTCTCCTTTAACCTTTTATCCACCCATTTTACCCCCCTTCATGGTTTCTTACTGACTGCCAGCATTCAACCCTCCCTCACTCTAATTCAAAGTATATAAACTTGCACCTTATTTCAAATTACTTGCCAGGCATCCACCCGTTCCACTTTATTGTGGCTCCAGGTTATACCCCCAGATCTGGCCCATTGTGGGGTGGCCCCACAGCTGCCCTGCTGGCTCCTTCTGCCTTGCCCCTTCCTCTAAAGTCCAAGAGGCCCTGCTTTCATGACATGTGAGGAAATCACCTGGAGAGCTGGTTACGTCACTGTATAAGCACCTGGCCAATTTTATTGATGGACTTCAGATGACATGTACATCCACAGATAGATGTCTATTTTCTATTAAAAATGGAAATGATCATAAAGTTAAAGATTGCTTTGTTTTGTAGCCCAACCTGCAATCCTTTCTAATTTATTGATGTGCAAAACTGGAGAAGAAAAAGTGAGATTGTGTCAAAAAAATGTTAACTGTCCGGTTGTATATTTTATTGAATATTCCCCAATGAGAATCTTTCATAAGTTTAAGCTTTTGCCTTCATCTTTTTTTCCCCCTGATTAAGTTAATAGTATTTACTTGGTATGTGGAATCTTACCTTTACTAGAAGACCTGCTTAAAAATCTCAAACATCATTTTCTATATAATTTCCATTAAAAATTAAAGATTGGCAGGTAAACATATTAAACGGACAGATTTAAGTTGACTTTCAAGGGGAATTAGAAAACTGAAAAAAATCCAATTTTGGGGGGGTAAAATTTCAAATGGATGTCATGATACATCTTTCTGGAACATCAATACTCATACGGTAAAGAAACAAAAGGGAGGGAAGCAGATGTGGCTCAAGTGATTGGGCTTCCATTTTGCCATATAGGAGGTCCAGGGTTTGATTCCCAGGGCCTCCTGGTGAAGGCAAGCTGGCCCACGTGGCGAGCTGGACTGTGCGGAGAGCTAGCCCTCGCAGGAGTGCTGGCCCGCGTGGAGAGCTGGCCCTCGCAGGAGTGCTGGCCCGCGTGGAGAGCTGGCGCAGCAAGATGACGCGATAGAAGGAGACATAGAGGAGAGACAGTTAAGAGACGCAGCAGACCAGGGAGCTGAGGTGGCGCAAGAGACTGAGAGCCTCTCTCCACTCAGAAAAGTCCTAGGATTGGTTCCGGGTGCCGCCTAAAGAGAAGACAAGCAGACACAGAAGAACACACTGAGAGCCGACAGCAAGCGCAAAACAACGGGGGGTGGGGTGAGGTGGGGTGGGGGGAGAAATAAATAAATCTTTAAAAGAAAAAAAAAAAGAAACAAAAGGGGATAAATGAAACTTATAGGGTATAAGAAAAACCATAAAGCGTCAGTTTATGTCAAGGAAGAGACTTGCTTACAGCCACCCAACCCAACAAGTAGGGGGCAGAGCTGGGATTGAGGAACAGGTCTGTTTGCTGGCAAGAGCTGAGCCCTGAGCCCTTTCCTCTGTCTGCACTGACTCCTACGTAGTATCATAGACCAGAAGTGCGGAGGAAGAAGTTGTTGAATGAATGAACCAAGAGCTCTATGTTTTATGGTTTTTACCTCGAAGGAAGCCCAAGCTCTTATGTGCCTGAAAATAAAGCAGGAGAAAACATAAGAAAAAGAGGTACTGTGGATTATTAGTCTAAATCAAACTGAGAATGCCACCCAATGAGGTCATGAGCCATATTATGGTGGGAAAAAGACAGCCCCTGGTGGCTGGAAGGATGGACTTGAAGGAGGGAGAGGAATCACAGGTGATTCTGATACGCAACCTAACAGGCGAGGGAGGCAACCGATGTTGAAAGAAAGGCGACTGACCATGTTTAACTCAGTTTCCTTGGCCAGCCCCTGATTTCACTCTGTACTCACAGACCCCAAAGTTCAAAACCAAGAGCATCATGAACTAATATCGATTTTATTGAAGGCCTCACAAAGGAGGGAGTAGAGAGTTTGTACCCTGAATGGCCAACCTTTTCCCTAACCTTTAAACAATATTTCTATCCTTTTCTCAAATATCCTCTGCCCCTCACAGATGGATCCCATAGGTTTTCTTCTAACCACACCTCCCTCTCCATCCCCAAACTTCCCCTAACACACCTTCCTCTGCCTCCTTTCAGATGTCCCTCTCTGGACCCCATGCGTTGGTGTCCTGTTCACGAAACAAATGCGTAGCAAAAGCTTTGAATTTAGCCAAATCAAAACCACCCCCTGTCTTGCAAGGCCGCCCCTGGAGGGGGTGGTGGTGAATGAGTGTGGCCATGTGTGTGGGTTTGTACGTGTGTGCTTGTGATGAAAAGGGGACTGTTACACTTCATCTCGTGAATGGCAATGAGTTGTAAGGAGAGGCATTTAATTTTAGTAGGTAGAAGAAGCAAGAAGTCCAACTAAGGATTCTTGGATGTAATTCTGGCAGAGCTAATTCTTACAGATATGATTCTGGGAGGAGGTTAGTGATCAAACTTTGAAAAGCAGATCTTGGAGTCCTCTTAGAAAAGTAGTCCTTGAAACCAAGAAAGCATGTGAGTGTCTTATGGAGATTGTAATAAAAGGAAAAGATGTACTTCAGCAGGCAATAAGTATCTGTTGAGTGCCAACGGAATACACAGGAGTGTACCAGGAGGATGCTCAAAACAGCGTCTTTCGAGTTTCCTCTAGTTGAAAAACATCTTGATGGTACAAATCTCTCAGAACAATTATTTTATTTGGTTGTCACAATAACCCAGAGAGAAGGTGTTATTACCTTTGTTTTATAAATGAGGATAATACTCAAAAGAATAAGTGACTTGTTTAAAGTCACTTATCTAGGGGATGGGATTTGGTACTAAAGTTTGAGAAGGTTTCTTTCAAGTCATTTAATGAACAAACATTTACCACATGCTATGTTCTGACCACTATGCCAGTTGCTGGGGATACAGACACAGCCAAACACCATCTTTGCTTTCATGAAACTCAATTCTACTGGCAGAGATAGGAAAAAACACCTATCAACGATTACACACCAAAAGTGACGTTGAACTGTAAGAGAAATCGACCCAAGGATGAAGGACAAAGAGAAAGAGTGATTAATAGAAATACTATGGAAGAGGCGGCATTTTTTTTTTTTTTTTTTTTTTT
>JAQZBX010049973.1:0-19791 GCA_029593785.1 Cabassous unicinctus | reverse complement strand
GTCTCCAACTATTATTGTAGAGACATCTATTTCTCCCTTTAATTTTGCCCCCTGTGTGCCTCATGTACGCTGGGCCACTCAGGTTAGGTACATGAATATTTATTATAGTTATTTCTTCTTGGTGAATTGACCCTTTTATTACTTTTTAGGGTATTGGAATTAAGTGTAAACCACAATATAAACTATAGACCTTGGTTAGTAGCAATGCTTCAATATTGATTCAATTGTAACCAATGTACCACACAATTGTAAGAGGTTACTAATAGGGGAAGATTTTGGAGGGGCAGGAGTGGGATATGTGGGAATCCCTTATACTTTTGATGTAATTTTTTTATACCCTAAAACCTCTTTAAAAATAAAGTTTAGTGTACTAAAATATATATACATATAATGATCTTCATCTCTTATAACAGTTTTGTGTTTATAATCTATTTTTTCTGATACTAGTATACCTGATCCAGACTTTTTTTATTACTATTAGCGAGTAATATCTTTTTCCAACCTTTCACTTTCCACCTGGTTGTGTCCTTACATCCAAGGTGAGTTTCTTGTAGAAAGCATATAGATGGTTCATATTTTTTATCCATTCCGCCATTCTATATCTTTTGATTGGGGAATTCAATACATTAGTGTTAAATGTTATTACTGTAAGGACATTACTTATTTTGACCATTTTATCCTTTGGTTTTCCTTTGTCCTATCTTACTATTGTCTATCTTTTTACCCTTTAAGTTACCCCTACTAATAATCTTCATTTCTACACTATTCTCCAAGTCTGTTGCTCTTGTTTTTATTTATGTTCAGACTGTAGCACTCCTTTAATATCTCTTGTAAATATTTTGGTAACATACTCTCTGTTTTTGTTTGTCTGTGAAGACTTGAAAGTCCCCCTCATTTTTGAAGACCAGGTTTCCTGGATAAAGAATTCTTGCCTGGCAATATTTCTCTTTCAGTACCTTAAATACATCATGCCATTTCTTCCTGTCTCCATGGTTTCCGATGAGAGAGCAGCCCTTTGTCTTTTTGAGGTTTCTGTGTATGTGATGCATTGATTTTCTTTTGCTGCTTTCAGAATCTTCTCTTTATCTCTGTTATTTGTCATTCTGGATAGTAGATGTCTTGGAGTAGGTCTCTTCATATTTATTCTGTTTGGAAGGCATTGTCCTTGTTTCATATTGATATTTATATCTTTCATAAGGGTTGGGAAATTTTTGGTTATTATTTCCTCAATTATTCTTTTTGCCCATTTTCATTCTTTTCTTGTTCTGGGGCACCTATGCTTATGTTTGTACATTTCACATTCTCCTTCAATTCCCTGAGAATGTGTCCCTTTTTTTTCCATTCTGTTTTCCTATAATTTCAAGTTCAGACGCTCTTTACTCCAATTCACTAATTTTGTCATCCACCAGTTCACATCTGCTCTTACATGCCTCCAATGCATTTTTAATCTCATTCATTGCATCTCTCATTCCCATAAGCTCTGCTACTTTTCTTCGCAGGTTTTCAAATTATTCTTTATGCTCACCGAGTGCCTTCTTAATATCCTTTTTCTCTTTAGTCCATTTTCCCTTCAACTCCTTGAATTGATTTAGGAGATTTGTTTGCCTATAATTGATCAGTTGTCTTAAATTCTGTGTCTCATCAGGATTTTTCATTTCTTTCTTTGCTTAGGTTATCTCTTCCTGTTTCTTAGTAGGCTTGTAATTTTTTGTTGGTGAATTTACTCTGACAGTCAAATTTTCTCTCTTGCCTAGTGGTTTTGTTTCATGACTCTTCTTTGATTTTTTGGTGCAACTTGTTCTAAATCTTTAAAATTGCCCAGATTAAGTGATCAAAATAGGACCAGAGACTCACAAATGGGGCACAGATCCAATCCAAGGGGTCAGCAAAAAGAGACCCCCAATAAGCATATTTTTCTCCTTGCAGTTTCACAGCCAACCAGTAGTTGGTTCTCATCAGCTAATAGTTCCAGGGAGGTCTCACTTTCAGCCTCCACTTTTCTGTGATTCTGGTCTCTCCAGAGCTGAGATTAAATGCAGTCTTTGCTGGCTTAATTCCCTGAAGAGAAAACACTCTGGCCCTGCCACATCCTCCCTCTTCCCAGGGAAGATGTCTGTTCCAATCTCAGTTGGCTGCAGTGAACCATGGGTATTATCCAGGCTATTCACCCTGAGGGTGACTTTCCTGACTGTGGGGCCTAATAACTCATAGTTTTCCTTTCAGCCTCTTCATCTCTCTGCCCTCACCCTGCTGGAAGATGTACAGAACTCTCTTGATCTGCAGATACCCAAAGCAGCTCTCCTGGATATGCCCTTCCTCCATTGTTTTTGTTAGAGAGATTTGAGCCCTGCTTACCTGCTCTGAGAGCATCTTCCCAGAAGTCTCCTTGAGATTATCCCAATATCTTCTTAATATCTTTTGTCTCTTTAACCATATTTTCCTTCATCTCCTTGAATTGATTTAGATTTGTTTGAACTTCATCAATTAGTTCTTTCAAGTCCTATGTCTCATTTGAACTTTTAATTTGATCCTTTTTCTGTGCAATATCTTCTTCCTTCTTAGTATGGCTTGTAATTTTTTGCTGATGTCTAGGCTTCTGATTATGTTGGGGAGATTACTCTGATGGTCAGTTTCTCTCTCTTGCCTAAGATTGTATTGTTGTGGGGCTTTGCAGTAGAACTTTTCTTTGATTCTTGGCTCAACTTCTCCTGGAAAATTAAAATTGCCCATGTTTAAGTAGTCAAAACATGGCCATGGACCCACTATTGGGGCACAGATCAGGTCCAAAGGGCCCTGGGAATAGACACAGTAAGATGCCAAAAAAGCCTTTTTTTTCCTTTCACAGTCCCTGGGGTGCACTTTCCTGGCCTGGCAACCAATGGCACACTTTAGTAAACCTTTTCCTGCAGCCTTACTTGGGTTCTCACCCAAGTATCTATAAGTATCATAAACCTCTGCTGGATGATATTGAGACAGTGGGATCTTTTCCAGGCCAGCTAGAACTGGGATTCTAAGCAGGACCCTGCAATCAAACTCTGCAATCAGAAGCTACTCTCATCCCTCTGCTGCAGCCTCCATTTTCACAGGGAGGAGGACATTTGCTCCCCTCTTGGTGCCAGTTAACCATGAGTTATACCCAGTCTTCTTGCCTTGAGGCTGAGGATGGGTAGCAATCACTGCTTTGTGGTGATCCACTCACAATTTGTGCTTCAGCTTCTCGTCTCCCCATCCTGCCCCTTCCTGGATGATGCATGGCTTTCCCCTGGTTTGACAACTCTCAAAACAGTGGCTTCACACAGATTCTGCCTTTACTTTTGCTGTTTATAGAAAATAGGTGAGCCCTGCCAGGCCCTTTACCACCAGCATCTTCTCCTCTCTAGTTCATTTTTAATCTCCATTATTGTGTCTTTCATTGCCATAAGTTCTGTTATGTTCCTTTATACACTTTCTAAATATTTTTCTTCACACTTGGCCATCTTGTTACCCTTTAATTCTAAATTCATATTTTCCTTTAGCTGATTGAACTGATTTATGAGATATGACTGAATGTCTTTGATTAGTTCTTTTAATGTCTTTGCTTCATCTACTTTTTTCTTTTGCTCCCTTGATTGGACCATGACTTCCTGATACTTGTGTGACTTGTGATCTTTGTTAATGTCTAGGCATTTGGTTATTTTTATGTGCTAATTCTGGAGCTGTTTCTTCCTCTTGCCTAAGATTTTGATGTAAATGGGCTGTGTGTTAAAGCTCTTCTGAAAGGTTTGATCTGGTTAACATTAAGCATTTAGAGCAGCCCACGATCAACAGTTCAAATTTTCTCTGGTTTTTCTGCACCTGCTTCTAATTCTGGGTATGTTCAATAACTTTAAATGTCACCCTTGTACATGCAATTGTTTTCTGTTCGGGAGAGGATATCCATTCACTTGTTTCTCCATTGGGAGTCCTGAGCTGTTATTTGTGGTTTTATACCAATTTTCCTCCCTGGAGGCTATGATTTATTCAACTCTTCTCCCACACTCTGGGCTGCCCTTTCACACCACATTTCAGTCCCGAGTCCACACTACTGTATGCCAGCTCAGTTTCCACTTTTCATGTGACTTTTCAGCCACCAATTAGGTCTCTGTGAGGTGATCCTAACCCATGGAACCAGACACTGTCAATGTTTAAATATACCCAACTATTTTGTTTACGCATCCTGGCCATTAGGTGCACTGGATTTTATAGAGCTCTCCAGAGGATCTTCCATGGGTACTCTGTTACCAGCAAGCCAATTTGAATGGCACATGTGCTGATCTCTATTGTCCTACTTTTGGACTATGTGGACTTGTTTCTTCATGCCTGAATGTCGGTGGGACTAAAGCCACTGCCATGGGTGAATCTGTGGTCAACATCAATGGCAGGATGTGCTTAGCCTGAGAGCCAGTGTTGTATTTCTCTTAAATTGCATGGATGTGAGATTGAGGCAGGGGTATGGACCAACAAGCATGGCTATTCTGCTATTTTTTAAGTATTTTTTCCTCCTCAATTCAGTATTTGTTGAATCATTCTCCAGTCCATTCTCCAAAGATCCAATAGAGATGAATCTGCTCTTTTTTTTTACATGTCTCAAAGAGTTAACCTCCCCAGGGTTGTCTTACACAATGCTCTTTATGTAATCACCCCTCACTTATGATTGGTTATTGTTCATGTAGTAATGCTACTGATTTTTGTAAGGAGGGCTTGAATACAGTCACCTCCTGAACTCTCTTATTACTTCTCAGAGCTGATTCTCTATAAATTTCTCTCTAGGCAATCATATGGCCTATGTTCTTCTGTAAGGAGTTCTCCCATTCTTCCCAAACTCCAACATTTCTCACAACTTTGCCACCACTCTCTACCTGACACTTTCCAGATTTGTGTCATTTGTTCTTATTTTTGGTTTCATATTGGCAACTCCAAGAAAACTGAGATTCCATGTTGTCATCTCCTGATCTCTAATCATTGTCAGTTCTATAACTACAGATATGACTGCATCTCTCAAATCTCCAGATTTCTAATTGTCAAACTGGTATTCCTTGTGAAACATGCCATTATACTCATAAAGACATCTTGTCTTTTCTATGTTTTGTTAACAAATCAATTTTATTGATACATATTAATAAAGCATACAATTCATCCAAAGTGTACAATCAATGGTATTTGGTATAATCACATAGTTGTGCATTCATCACTTCAATTATTATTAAAGCATTTTCATAAATTCAATAATAATAATACTAAACAATAAACAGACAAATGAACAAACAAGAAAATTCCTCATCTCTCAATCTCTGTTTCCCCTGCTGTACATAACTGCCATTTCTGGCTATTCTTGCGCAATTACTTATTTGTTTATTAAGTAGTTTTACTGAGATATATTCACACACCATACTATCTATGCAAAGCTTATAACCAATAGCTTATAGTATAATCACAATGTTGTACATTCACCATCTCAAAAAATTTAGAAAAATTTCAATAATCCAAAAAGAAAGACTCCACAGCCCTTAGCATTCCTTCCCCAGCCCTACATAATCACTAATCTAATTTCATCTTTATAAATCGATTTTTATTTACTTTTTGTATAAATGGAATCATACAACATAGAGTACACTGTATCTGGTCTCCTTCACTTAGCATAATGTTTTTTGTATGGATGATATTAACATTTTGTAGAATTAACCTACATTTACATAGCTTCAACAAAAAACAATCTTATATATGCAATTTTACCCAGTTCATATTTCAAAAAATATATTTATATTACACAAAAAAATTTCATTCATATTACCACAGTCATACAATATTTGACTTTTTGTGCCTGGCTTGCTTCACTCAACATAATGTTCTCCAGGTTCATCCATGTTATTATAGGTTTCACGACTTCATTACTTCTTACCATTGCATAATATCCCATCATGTGTACACACTACAATTTGTTTATCAGTTCATCATTTGATGGACACCTGGATTGTTTCCAACTTTTGGCTATTGAGAATAACCTTGCTATGAATATTGGTGTACAGATGTCTATTCATGTCACTGCTCTCAGTTCTTCTGAGTATATACCTAGCAATGGCTTTGCTGGGTCCCATGGCAAGTCTATATTCAAATTCCTTAAGATCTGCCAAACAGTCCTCCACAATGGCTGTACCTTTCCACATTCCCACCAACAGTGAGTAAGTATTCTTATCTCTCCACATTCTTTCAAACAGTTACAGTTTCCTGACTTTTTAATAGCATCCTGTCTAATAGGTGTGAAATGATATCTCATTGTAGTTTTGAGTTGCATTTCCCTAATCTCTAGTGATGTTGAACTTTTTTTTTTATGTTGTTTCTTCACCATATGTATTTCTTCTTTGGATGGCTGTCTTTTCAAGTCTTTTGCCCATTTTTTAAGTCACATAGTTTTTATTTTCATTGTTGAGCTGTATGATCTCCTAATATATCATGGATATTAAGCCCTTATCGAATATGTGATTGCCAAATATTTTCTCCCATTGAGTCAGATAGGTTTTCACCCTTTTGACAAAGTCCTGTGGTTTGCAAAAGTGTTGAATTTTGATGAGGTCCCATTTATCTATTTTTTCTTTTATTGCTCATGATTTGGGTGTAAGGTTTAAGAAACTACTGCCTACTACAAGATTTTGAAGATGTTTTCGTACATTTTGTACTAGGAGTTTTATGGTTGTGGTTTTTAAATTTAAGTCCTTCATTCATTTTGAATTAATTTTTGTATAAGGTGTGAGTTAGGGGTCTTTTTTCTTTCTTTTGGATATGGCTATCCAGTTCTCCCAGAACCATTTCTTGAATAGATTGCTCTGGCCCAACTGGATGGGCTAAATAGCCTTGTCAAAAATCACTTGACTGTAGATGTAAGGGTCGACTTCTGACTTCTCAATTTGGTCCATCAGTCAATCTGTCTGTCCTTATGCCAGTACCAAGCTGTTTTCCACTGTAGCTAAGTAATATGATTTCAAGTCATATCAGTTTTACAACATTATTTTTTTTAAAGACATTTTTGCTATTTGGGACCCTTAACCTTCCAAATAAGTTTATTTATTGGCTTTTTTATTTTTGCAATAAAAGACTTCCAGGATTTTTATTGGGATTGCATTGAACTCTGTAAATCAGTTTATGTAGAATTGACATCTCAATGATATGTAGTCTTCTAATCCATGAAGACAGAATGTCTGTCCATTTATTTAAGTATTCTTAGGTTTCTTTTAGCAATGTTTTATAGTTTTCTGAATACAGGTCCTTTATTTCTTTGGTTAAGTTTATTCCTAAATTTTTGATTGTTTTAGTTGCTATTATAAATGGAATTTTTGTTCTATTTTCTCCTCAGATTGTACATCAATAGTGTATAGAAATGCTATTGAATTTTTCATATTAATCTTGTGTCCCACCAATTTGCTGAACATGTCTATTAATTCTAGTAGATTTGCTGTGGATTTTTCAGGATTTTCTACATATAAGATTATGTCATCAGTGACTATTGAAAATTTTACTTCTTCCTGTCCTATCTGGGTGTCTTTATTTCTTCATCTAGTGTAATTGCTCTAGCTAGAACTTCTAGAACAATGTTGAATAATAATGGTGACAATGGGTATCCTTGTCTTGTTCCTGATCTCAGCAGGAAAGCTTTCAGTCTTTCAACATTGAGTATAGTGCCAGCTGTATGTTTTTTATACATGCACTTTACTATATTGAGAAATCTTCCATTTCTATCTTTTGGAGTGTTTTTATCAAGAAATGGTGCTGTAAGTTGTCAAATGCCTTTTGTGCATCAATAGAGAGGATCATATGATTTTTCTTCTTGCATTTATTGATATGGTTTGTTACACTAATTGATTTTTGTTTGTTGAACCACCCTTTCATACCTAGAATGAAACCCATTAGATCATTGTAGCAGTTTGATATTGTTTATGAATTCCAAAAATAGATATTGGATTATGTTTGTGAACTGGTCTTTTCCTCTGGGCATATTAGATTATATTGGATTCAGAACTTTCACTTGTACTTGGTTAAATAATGATTAAGGCTTTGTTTGGGCTACATCAGTAGGACGGTGAGTCCCTGCTGCCTTAGTGGGCGGGGACTCGCAGAGAAACCATGCTACAGAGAAGGGAGGTAAGAGTTTTAAGCTGGAAACCCAGGAAGTAAACACACAAGAAAAGAACACAAATGAGTAGAAATGGATCCATAGACATAGCAGAGGCCTCGGGAAGAGAGAGAGAGCCTGATAGTCTACAGCTGACCTTGTGAAGAGAGCAGAGCAGCTGAGCTTGGACAGAAACAAGCAACAAGCCCCAGGAAGAGAGGAACCCAGGAATCCTAAACACTTGCAGGTGTCAGCAGCCATCTTGTTCCAACACATGGCAACAGATTTTGGTGAGGAAAGCAACTTATGCATTATGGCCTGAAAACTGTAAGCTTCTTCCCCAAATAAATACCCTTTATAAAAGCCAACATGTTTCTGGTATTTTGCATTAGCACTCTTTTGACTGACTAATACAATCATGGTTTATAATTCTTTTATTATGCCTTTGGATTTTATTTGCAAGTATTTTGTTGAAGATTTTTGCATCTATCTTCATTAGAGATATAGGTATGAAATTTTCCTTTTTTTTTTGTAGTATCTTTACCTGGTTTTGGTACTAGGGTGATGTTGGCGTCATAGAATGAGTTTTTAGCATTCTTTCCTTTTCAATTTCTTTGAAGAGCTTGAGCAAAATCGATATTAGGTCATCTTTGAATGACTGGTAGAATTCACCTGTGAAGCCACCTGGTCCTGGGCTTTTCATCTTTGGGAGATTTTTGATTACTGTTTCAATCTGTTCATTTATGATTGGTTTATTGAGGTCTTCTGTTACTTCTAGGATCAGTGTAGGTGGTTTGCATGTTTCTAGGAATTTGTTCATCTCATCTACATTTTCTAGTTTTTTGACATACAGTTGTCCATAGTGTCCTCTTACGATCTCTCTTATTTTTGCAGAGTCATTGGTAATGTCCCCCCTCTCTTTTCTGATTTAATTTATTTGTCTTCTCTCTTTTTTTCTTTGTCAGTCTAGCTAAGGGTTTGTCAATTTTGTTGCTCTTCTTAAAGAACCAACTTTTATTTTGTTTATTCTTCTATATTTTTTGTTCTTGATTTCATTTATTTCTGCTGTGATCTTTATTATTTTTTTCCTTCGTCTTGGTTTGAGTTTGTTTTCCATTTTTTTTCTAGTTCCTCCAGGGGAGCAGTAAGGTCTTCAATATTAGCATTATCTTCTTTTTTAATGTAAGCATTGAAAGCTAAAAATTTCCCTCTCAGCACGCCTTTGAGGAATCCCATAGGTTTTGATAAGTTCTGTTCTTATTTTCATTCATCTTAAGATATTTGCTGAATTCTCTTGAAATTTTTCTTAAAATTTTAAAAGTTTAAGACCATGTTGCTTAATCTCCATATATTTATGAATTTTCCCTTTTTCTGTCCATTATTGATTTTCAGTTTCATTCTGTTATGATCAGTTAAAGTGTTTTGTATAATTTCAATCTTTTTAAGTTTGATGAGACTTGTCTTGTGACCCAATATATGTTCTATCTTGGAAAAGGATCCATGAGCACTTTCAAAGAATGTATATCCTGCTGTTCCGGGGTGCAATGCTCTATAGATATGTGTTAGGTGTAGTTTATTTATCACATTATTCAAGCTCTCTGTTTCTTTATTTATCTTCTGTTCAGATACCCTACCCAATACTGAGTGTAGTGTATTGAAGTCTTCAACTATTATTGTAAAGACATCTACTTCCCCCTTCAGTTTTGCCGGTGTGTGCCTCATGTGTCTTGGGGCACTGAGGTTGGGTTCATAAATATTTATTATAGTTATTTTTTCTTGCTGAATTGCCACTTTTATTAATATATAATGACCTTCTTCATCTCTTATAACAGTTTTGTACTTAAAATCTATTTGTCCAATATTAGTATTGCTTCTCTCACTCTTTTTTGATTACTATTTGCATGGCATACCTTTTTCCAGCCTTTCATTTTTAACCTGGTTGTGTCCTTTCATCTGAGGTGAGTCTTTTGTAGACAACATAGAGATGGCTTATATTTTTTTATCCATTCTATCAGTCTATGTTTTTTTATTGGGGAGTTCAGGCCATTAATATTCAATGTTATTACTGAAAAGGCATTACTTGCTTCTTCCAGTTTCACCTTTGGCTTTCTGTTGTCATATCATACTCTTGTCTATCTTTTTATCTTTTAATTCACCCTTTCAAATAATTTTTATTTCTACATTCTTCTCCATATCTCTTGCACTTGTTTATTCCTTTCAGGCTGCAGCACTCCCATGACTTTCTCTTGTAATTCTGGTCTTTTGGTAACACATTCTATAGTTTTTTGTTTGTCTGTGAAGACTTTGAACTCCTCCTCATTTTGAACAATATTTCTGCTGGATACAGAATTCTTGGCTGTCAAGTTTTCTCTTTCAGTACCTTAAATACATCATAACACTTTCTTCTTTTCTCCATGGTTTCTCATGAAAGGTCAGCACTTAATATTATTGAGGTTCCCTTGTATGTGATGCTTTTCTTTCTTTTGTTGCTTTCAGAATCTTCTTTTTATCTCTGATATTTGTCATTTTGAATGATAGGTGTCTCAGGGTAGGTCTATGCAGAATTATTCTGTTTGGAGTGTGTTGTCTTTTTGGATATTAATATTTATGTCTTTCATAAAGGTTGCAAAGTTTTTGGCCATTATTTCCTCAAATATTCTTTCTGCATCCTATTCCATTTTCTTCTCCTGCTAGGACACTGATAATTCCTGTGTTTTTGTATTTCACATTGTCATTCAATTCCCTGAGACCCTGTTCCATTTTTTTCCATTCTCTTCTCTTTCTGTTCTCCTGTCTTAACCAGTTCAGATATTCTATCTTTGAAATCACTAATTCTGTCTTCAAGCAGTTCAGATCGGCTCTTGTGTGCCTCTAATGTATTTATAATCAATCCATAGTGCCTTTCATTCCCATAAGGTTTGTTACTTTTCTTTGCAGACTTTCAACTTGCTCTTTATGCTCACCTAGTGTCTTAATATCCTTTATCTGTTTAGTCATGTTTTCTTTCCATTCTTTAAATTGATTTAGAAGAGTTAAATGATCATCATTGATTAATTTTATTAAATCCTGTATGTTTTTATGATATTTGGTTTGTTCCTTTGCCTGGACCATCTCTTCCTGTTTTCAATATGGCTTGTAATTTTTGCTGATGTCTAGGCATCTAAATATGTTGATGAATTTACTCTAATGGCCAATTTCTCTCTCTTGCTTATTTTTATATTTTTTAAAGCACTTCTTTGCTATTTGGTTCAACTTATCCAAAGTTTTAAAAATTGCCCAGCTTAAGTTTTCAAAATCATACCTGGGATTCACTTCCCGGCCACCTTGTGGGCTTAGTAATTCACATTTCTTATTTTGCCTTTTTTTGTTTCTCTGTCCCTCACCCTCCTGGGAGTTGTGAAACACTGTCCTTGTCTGCTGGTCCCCAAAACAGGTCCTTCAGGCACCTTTTGGGACTTTCTCCATTGTTTTTGCCAGAGAGCTGAGTCTTGCTGCCTAATCTAACACCATCTTCCCACAGTCATCTTATCTTTTCTACCTCTCCGCAGAAGAGTCCCTATATATTTTGCTTTAAGTGAAACTGCTTCCCCTGAGGATGCTGCTTTTCCATATTGCACACTTACACAGTGACCTCTTTCCTTCCGTGGTATTCTTCTTACCATCCCAGAGAGCAGTAATTGTCCTTCCTTCCTGCTGATGCTTCCAGACCATGCTCTTCACCTTTGCCCTAAAACCCCCCAACATGGATCTTGGGTCAGCAATCTACCCCTTATCATTCTCTACCCCCTGCTGGGTCACAACCCTTCATTCTTCAAAGTTTTTATAACTTGTTCACTGTCTGCAACACCTCATTTGCCACGATGTGTGGTTATTTTGCTGTCTGACTTGATGAACCTTCCAAGTCCTTTGTCTCATAGTAACTTGGCCTCTATTTTTTCTAAGATGTTTTTCCCTTCCTCACTTCATTACTCACTCACTCTCATGGTCTTACACCAGAAGGATGCTTTCCAATAGACTGTGTGAAAATTGCATATGTAGTGTTTTACATATGCAATTTTGAATTTTCTAGTAGCCGTATTATAAAATAAGAAAGGAAAAAGTAAAATTAATTTCAATTATACATTTCATTTAATCCAATATATCCATTATCATTTCAATATGTAATATAAAAATCACCAATGAGATATTTTCTATTCTTTTATTTTCATGCAATGTCTTCAGACTAGAGTCTTCAACGTTTAGCATATCTCAACTCAGACCAGTCACATTTTAAGTGCTCAAAAGTCACATGCAAACAGTGGCTGCCTTACTGGATGATGAAGATCTAACTTTATATCCAATAATAATGGCAATCCCTATGCAGCTTCACTTTGGACATGTCATTTTTGGATCATCTTCTCATAAGATTTCATCATGCTTCATTCACAGCATGGCCTCCTGAAGTGAGATAAGGAAGTCAAGATTCCAAAAGATTGTAAAAGAAACAAAGAGGAAATGGGGACATCCTTATATCACCTACAGTTCAGAGCCAATCTGAGAAAATGGAAATGCCTTTTTCAACCCCCTGCCCCAGAAGCATCCCATTTGTAGGAAAAAAACAAGCTAACGTAATACTACTCTGCCAAGGAGGAAAACTGAAACTTGGAAAGCCCTAATCCCTCTATGTAACACTTTTGGGACACTCTTGCTCTGGTAGTGGGGTCTGGACTGTCTGCATTTGGTTCAGGACTTGAGTGTGAACTATCCAGTTTCCTGAGTGGGAAGAACAGAGTCAGAATAACTGGAACACAAATTGGAAACCCAGGTTTGGCACAAGAAAATCCTTTTTCTTGTGTGTACAGGAGTTTCAGAGGCCTCCTATAAAAAGACACAACATGAGGAGAATGCTTGTCTGGAAAAATATTGTAGAGGATATTATTGGGAAGATTAGCCAAACATGTATTCTGTCCTCACTATTAATATATGGGACTTTCTTTGGTGAGGAACTTAGTGCTTAAGTAGGAGGCTACTCTGGTACCTGGGGATTCTTTGTATTGCCTAACAGAGTAGTGTGGCCAGGTCCGGTGACAGCAGACAGCTTGCTGTAATCTAGACACTGGAAGTGTAATCTAGACACTGGTGCCTATAATTTGGGGGATGACAGATATTCTATTAAGAAAAGAAAAAAAGAACAGGAAGAATACACAGGTATTTAAGGTTTCCCCTTGTGGGATGAGTGTTTTACAGTATTAGGAATTTCACACATCCTTGTGATTGCAAAGAAGGAATTTTCATCACAAACCTTGTGATGAGGGGGAGGTGGGAAACTTCTGGGCCACAAGGCAGAGTGAGAGTAGACCCTCCTTCTACTGGGTAGTTTCTAAGCAAAAGCAAGTATAAGCCACCCTGGACATTATATATCCTGAGAGGAGCATGTTCACCCACAATGATTCCCAGAGACTACTCTAAAACAGGATGGGGGAGATCTCTGCCTGCTTATATTACTACTCTTGAGAGTGTGATCATAAGATTGGCATGCAGGGCCACAGCTGTGGAGGGAGACAGAAGTGAGAGCTCCTGTGCAGTGTTGTACTTTAAACCTGGATTGGTGGAGTAGACATGGGGCAGATCATGAGGGCAGATCATGGGGGCAGAGGTAGAGGAAAACACACAAGAGGTGAGGAGCTCCTGATGGTTTCAGTGGACTGTATGCATTCTTGTTAGAAGACACTGGAAGTTTCTCATGCTCCCCTGGTGTAGCTGCCTGTGAAGTTTTACTTACCCACTGTTGACCTCAGGTTTGGCTATGGGGCTTGATTAGAGCAATGATATGGGGTAGAAGTGTCAATGAAGCTTTAAGAGTATTGCAAGTCCCAGCTGCCCTGAAGAAAAGCAAAGTGAAAAGAGTTGAGCAGTCTCCAAAAGAGATGCAGACATGGGAACAAGAGCGAGGAATTCCTTTCAATTAGATTTAGCATTGGAGGTCTCTTTATGTTTTTGAAGTGTTATTTTAGCAGAAGCTGACTGCTATTTGGACTAAGGTGCCTAAAGAATGGAAAAGGACAGATGAGAAGTCCCTAGACTCAAAAGGTGTCTTTCTACTGATACTCGATCAGGGGGAGGATATGGATGCCAAAATCCTGTGTTCTATGTGAAATTCCATCTGATGATCTCCCTGCTTTATTGTACAGGCCCTGCCCCTTTTCCATAATTTGACTGATATAGTCTTCTTTCATATAATGTCTGTTGCAAATTCATCAAGACTGAATGATTGCAAAGAGCTGCCCCAGTCTTGTCCAAGTGTTTATTGACCCTTGGCATTTCCTCCCAGACTGAGATCCTGATTGATTCTTGAGTATGGACAGAAAGGAAGTGAGAATGATTTTGAGAGATCAATATTAAGAAGAATTTATACACATAGAGCTCACTATGCATTAACAAAGTAACTTATATATGTTTTCTTATTGAGTTATACCATATAATGTTGGAGGAAGTGTTGTAATTATTCCCTCCCTTGTGAGAAGACCACAGACACTGAACAGCACACAGTGAGTGTTGGAGCTGGGGTTCAGATGAGTTTTAGAAAAGTTCAGCACTGAATTGGAGACAGATAAAGACATGACTGGAAATCCATATTAATCTAGACACGCTTTTCATGATGAGATGACACCACACATCCTCCAAGCATGTCAATACTAAGGACAGACAGAAAGTAGGAAAGTCAGTGGGTGAATGCCACATGCAGCTGACATAGACAAGGGATGGAAAATTTCTTCCTTCATATAGAGAATGTGACTTTGCTCTTGATTGGACTCTGAGAGTTCTAAAATAGACATATTGGACTGAATTAATTTCAACCAGTGCTCAGTCATCCCTGGATATGGGCATCCAGATTCCCTGTATCAAGGAACATAACCTGAGAGCTTTCAGCACCTTGGCACAGCAGCCATTCCATTCCTGCTTGCATCAACCCTGGGGCCATAGCTGTCTCCATGTTACAGACATTAAGACTGAGCCTCACTGGGAGAGCAAGAACCACACTTGGTCATGTGGCAAGTTTCTGAAAATCCTGGAAGGAAAACCATATTGCCTGATTTATGGCTGACTCTGAATGAGTTTTTATTGAACATCATTGTGTGCTGGACACCAAGCAAGTAATGGTGAAAGAGTGATGAAGAAATTAGAGATAATTGCTCACTTGGTTGAATGAGAAGTCCAAAGGGCAGACAGACACAGAACAAATTGTTGTGAGTAAATGGGTGATAGTAAGAAATGCCCTAATGAAGTTGCAGGATGATAGAAAAGCAATGACTAGGGACACACATAGCAGTCATTTGATTTTGTTCTCATTGTTGGGGAGCATAGCCAGGAAAGGCTACCATGATGATTAGTATTTTAGTCCAAAATGGAGAGATGGGTTAGAAGGGGTGTTAAAGATGGGAAGAGTAATTATTATAGAAAGTTGGGTACAGGTTCCAGAAGGTTGGAAGGACAACTGGGGGGCTCATGTTAGGAATCTGAAGGTTACAGGAACTGTCTCCATCCCAAGCTTTCTCCACACCTCTGCCACCTGAATCATGGGGTGATGACAGTTGAAAAGCATCTAGAATTCTAATATGGAAATTCTCAGTGGAAAATTGTCCTTCTCACAGCACCCTAATTGAAAGCTTTTGCTCAATTCTGTGTTTTTTCTGTTTCTTCTTGTTAGCAGCATTCGGCTTAATTTTATATTGCAGTAAGAACAGCAAAGGAGTCATCAGAATAGGAAAATCACACAGACTCTCAAGAATGCCTACTATTGACTATATTTGTGCAGAAATTGAACATTTGTTGAACAATTACAGCATGTCAAGTATTCAGCACGGCAAAGCAATTTGTAACTATGACAATGAAAATAAGAACAATCCTGGACACAGAGTATCTGTGACACTGAGAGGTGTTATCATTTCTCAGCACAGATCTTTTTAAAAGAAATTATATACAGCTTTCTCTTCACAGAGGAGTCCACATGAAATTCCAATGAGTATTTCTGTTCTTCTCTCCTATTTTTCAGCAAGCTCTGCTCTTTCTCCCCATTTCTCAAAAAATTCTTTTTACTGGCCTAATTAAAAATAAAGAATTTAGATACATTGATATCAAACTGGTAAAGCAAAACAAGATACCCCAATAAATTTTTACTGTGTTGCTCTACTATGTTCCACTTCATTAAGGGGAAATCACATTGACAAAATAAATAGGCTGTCTATTACCAAGGACCATACAAAAGTAGTATTATATATTGTTTTAAAATGAAAATAATAGTTTCTTGAGAATTTCATTAATTTGTTTGAGGTCACTCCACTTGTAAATACTAAGTCTTCTGTGTTTCCTAAGTGGTTAATAATTATAAGTGAGAATCTTATCACCTTCAATTGTTTTTAGTAAAGTAGATATGAAAGTATGAAATGGTAGAGAGAAGTGAATTAATGATTGACTAGTGAATTCTTGGAAAGTTGGTTGGATAGTATGTAAATTTTTCTTTTTATTAAAGCAATTGAAGATTTATAGAAAAATCATGCATTAAGAACAAAGTTCCCATATATCCCCACACTCACACAGTTTTTTGATTAACGTTTTACATTAGTGTGATATCTTTGTTAAAATTGATTGGAATTAATTGAATTAAATCTTCCAGCTGTTCATACAGCTGGTTGAGCCCTGAAACTCAACAGAGTTGCAGCCAACACCTACTCAACCAGGATAATTAACAAAATGATGATGATGGACAATGACCATTCCAAAAAACAGACTGTACCTACAACTCCAAGAAAGAAAATTCCATCCATATGTCCCATAGTAGCTAAGCCCCTTTTTAATTTGAATCAGAGTGGGCATCACCATGCAAAATCCTCAAGATTGAGGAATGAACAAACATAAGGGGAGAATGCAACTATGGACTAAAGTAGGCTTATTATTATTCTAGTAATGGAATAACTTGTAACATTTATAATAATGACTCTGGTCACCAGAAATTCTGACGGGAGGTAGAGGGAAGAATAGGTGTAACAAGAGGCATTTTTTGGACATTGGAATTGTTCTGAATGATATTGCAATGACAAATACAGGTCATTATTCACTTTATCAAAACCTATAACATTGTAATATGCAAAGTGTAAACCATAATGTGAACTATAGATCGGGTTTAGTAGCAATGCTTCAATATGTGTTCTTCAACTGTAACAAATATACCACATTAATCAAATATGATGTTAATGGGGGAAAGTGTGCAAAGGAAGGGGTTTGAGTATTTGGGAATCCCTTATATTTTTGATGTAACATTTATGTAATCTAAACCTTTTTAAAAGTAAAGAAGAAATTTAAAAAATGAATAATCCTTTCATAATACAGAAGCAAAAGAAATCCCTTTTTTGAGTAATCTATCTGCAGCTGATAAAACTTTAATCATGGAAGTAGCTTTATGATATATTCCAATTGTGATTTAAGCTCAGTTAGGTAGACCATAGCCCAGAATCTGCACTGGTATCATACACTGGGGAAATGAATGATACAGACAGAATACATGAGCTTATGAGAACACTATCAAGCTGTTATTTATGCTGGTCTATGAAGTTATTGATGTGTGTTATTCCGTGATTCTTCAGTCAGCCAAGCCAATACCTTCTCAGACAATACTATGATTACTTTCTTGGGTTAAATTGGAGATATTATAGTATCCAGCTGTTTAGTAAAAAACTGGCCTAGATATTGATTTGAAGGTATTATGTAGATGGGTTTATCGTCTACAATCAGTTGGCTTTAAGGAAAAGAGATTATGTTTGATAATGTGGGTGCACATCATTCAATCAATTGTAGCCCTTAAAAGCCTCCAAATGATTAATAAGGTTTCACGGAGAAGGAGAAATTCTTCCTCAAGACTACATCATCTGGAAGCGGGTGTGGCTCAATCAATAGAGCTCCTGTTTACCATATGGGAGGCCCCGGGTTCGCTTCCCGGGGCCTCCTTGTGAGGGCAGGCCAGCCCGCGCGGCGCGGTGGGCTGATGCAGTGGGACCTCACAGCAAGGGGGAGATAAGCAGACATGGAGAAAACACACAGCAAATGGACACAGCAAGCACAAGCAGCAAAGGGGGGATAAATAAATAAATAAATAAATAAATCTTTAAAAAAAAAGACTACATCATCTACTTCTCTCTGAGTTTCCAGATTATTGGAATATGTATCTTGTTGGTTCTAATTCTCTGGTGAACTATCAATAATAGAAAATTTGGAACCAGAGTGTTTTTAGAGGAATAGAATCTTACAGATTAATTTGGTGAATTGGTTCTGGGGTTTGGTACAGGACCTATAATCTGATTAGATTTAAAGGCACTAATGACTCTTTTCCCAGCAGTAAAGAAAACTAAAATGCTGTGGTATGTGCTTTAAATTGTAAGATCAATTGCTGCATAAGTGACCTGAAATTTCTATATATGTCTTGAAAGATACCCTTATTTCCTATAGCTGCAGAGTTGAGATTTCTGAAAAAGAAACTCAGGGTACAATCTGGGTAAGCAGCTAAATTACAATGCAAGTCGTATTTCCAAACTTGCACTTTAAACGTCTTAAAATGAAGACATTGGGAAGGAATAGGTTTCTGAAACTGGAATTGGGACATATGTGCAGATCCAGATAGAGCTGGGGACATTGAGCCCTTAAATTTTGCTGAGTTGTCTTTGCCTGTAAAAGCAGCCCTTCCATTCCCTTCTGGGGAGGTTAAACCTGTTTTGAAAGACAAATGTGTAATGGCTGAGGACACAACCCTTCCATCCTCTCTGAGGAACTTACTGCTTTTCCTGACTGAATTGTAATGAAAAGCTTCACCTGAGGGAGTTGAATTGCAAAACACTTTTGATTCTCCTCAGAACTGACTCCCACCTACCTGCTTTGCTTCTATAACTATAAATTTATAACTAGACTGAAGTCTCAGCAAGCCCAAAAATGTGAGGTATAAAATATGGCCCAGGAGAAGGTGTACTACATTCTAAAAGAACTGCATGACTTTTGCAATTTTTAAAGACAGAAATCTGGGAAATATGTGGGGGAATGGATATTAAGGATGTGGGATATAGGTGAAAAGTACATAAATTTGGATTAGGCAGTTGTATATATAGGCCTGTATTAGTCACGATTTTCTAGGGAACAGATAAACAGATTTAATATGATTCCTTCATGTGACCGTGGGGATGCACAAGTCCAGGTTCCACAGGCAGGGTGCAGACCAGGGCCTCTGATGAAAGTCCAGTGAAGGTCCTTGATGAGTTTTCAGGAGAAATTGGCTGTCTGAATACAAGCTAGGAAATTTTCTCTGAATGCTGAAATTACTTCCCCTTTTAAGGCATTCAATTGATTGGATAAAACATCACTCATTGCTGAAGGCAATCTCCCTGGTTGATCGTAGATGTAATCAAACATCTATGCAGTAAACTCACTGATGAATAAAGCCCATAATTGTCCCTGTATTACAATTAGCCCAGGGCTTGCTTGACAAAAGAACTGGGCACAATTACCTGGCCGAGTTGACACATTAGCCTAAGCATCACAGTCTATCCCTTGTCAACTCAGCAGCCATACACATTACCTTAAACCATAGTTAGTCTCTAAGTAAAAACAATAACAGACATGCATATATATATATATATATATATATATAT
>JAQZBX010049972.1:0-19780 GCA_029593785.1 Cabassous unicinctus | reverse complement strand
AAAAAAAAAAAAAAACTATATTATGGAAAAATTTCTCAGGTGTGTAATTCTATAAACCTTCAATAAAAAAATTAATTCATGTACTGAAAAGACATTAAGCCCAATTGCTTTGAAAGAGCAAAATATCCAGGAGGTCCTACTGTAACTGGATTTTGTCTAGGTTCTTGACTATGCTGCAGAAATGAATTTCAAGAGCCCATCAGATTAGTTAGGCCAGTAATTTATTAAGGTAGGGAGGGAAGAGAAATGGGAGAAAATATCACATCATAGGTCCCAGGTAGAGAGGAAGGGGCTGAAAAGGAAGACTGACTTACAGATTACAATTCCCCATTATAGAATATAAATGCCCAGGTTTTGCTCACATGTTTATCCATGTGTGGGGACATGGTGATAGCAGGGCACAGAAGACAAGAACAGAACAGGGGTCAAAAGGCAAAAGAGAGAAGATTCAGCCTTTGCACTTGCTTTTTAGGCCATTAATTATTCCACCCCTTTGCTAATGGCATGGGAGGATTTCCAGGTGTTTGCTGTTTTGATTGATTACCCCACCCATCAATTCCTCAGGAGGGCCCAAAGATAAGGCCCCTGGAGAATATCCAGGGCTTCTCCTGGCTTCTGGAAGAAATCTCATTCTGAATAGGATTTCTTGTGAGGGTCTTCCAGGAGTCATATTAAGAATTACCAAAGGAAACAGACTACTTTCCAGGTTCAAGATCCATTTATTGATTCCCTATCTAGCCTGCTATACTACTTTGCTTTTCAATGTTCAGTGACGGATTGATATAGAGGGGAGTCAAACATGAGCATTGCTCTGGATCCCTGATCCTTCACTTCTTTCCACCCTTTAATGCCCAGAAGACCTGATGATAGAGAGGTTGCCCTGAATCTCCCCAACCTCTGCTCTGGGCTGCATGTGGAGTAGTGGGAACAAAAGGATCACCTGGGGAAAGCTGGATTTTGCCATCTCCCTCTGATGGACAACTTTTGCCTGTTCCGATAAATTTCAAGTCTTAGCTCACTGACCTTCCTCTCTGTCTCCAGAACTGCTAGGCAACTTTCTTGGGTTTTCCTATCATAGTAACTAATCCAACTTTCATAGTAAGAAGCAATTCTCTCCATTTCATTTTCTAGGTGTTCTGTCATATTTCTGTAAGTGTCAAGTAGTATTTGTGTAAAAACAATGTTTTCATACACCTTGGTAATTTTTTTCTGTTTCCAAATGGTCAGTTCCCTGCTAGATTGATTCATGGTGAAGTGGCAGGAGGTGTTGTTGATGAACTTCTGGAAGGATTTGCAGTTTCTGGTGAAATCTGAATCTGCTTTTCTAGGTGTTCATTTTTCTGCTGTAGAGATACTTGCTCAGTTTCCAGGTGTATATTTTGAAATGTAAGTGCTTAATTGACTTGACTCTCTCTGCAAAAAAATTTATATATCATGTTTTCCCCCTTTCAAGTCTGTTTAAAGTAACTTTTAACATTACAGCATTGATGAGATTTAGTACATCCACATCTATTTTATAAATCTTGTCTCCATTCACAGAATCACACTTTTCCTCTAATTCCAAGTGGATAACATGTATGTCTTCTTCACAGTCATCAGGCTCATTTATCATCTTCAGAACTGTTTCAGTCAGAGATGTTAACTGGCTTACTTTACCATTGACAAACATCCCATCTGCATTGTGGAATATTCAAGGTTTTTTCATGTTTCTTCAGTTCCTGAAATCTTTCATTCCATCTAGTGTCTTACAAGACAAGCAGCTTTAGGGTTTCCTGAAGCTAAGCATTTTCATCCAAACCCTTCCTGGAATTGTTCTCCATTGTCCTGAGAAACAATTAAGATATTTTTGGCCCCAGCCTCTTTGGAGTAGAGGGATTTGGCTGCCTCAGTGAGATTCTGTGTGTGCCCTCAAAGATGAGGCATCATCACTCTGTTGAAAGAAAATTTAGTGAGCTTACTTGACTGTCCTTTTTCAAGAATTTCCATGATATTTTTCAATGAGAAGAGGAACCTGTGTGCATTTGTATTAGTCAGCCAAAGGGGTGCTAATGAAACATGCCAAAAGTGGGTGGGTCTTTATAAAGGGTATTTATTTGGGGTAGAAGTCCACAGTTACCAGGCCATAAAGCATAAGTTTCTTCTCTCACCAAAGTCCATTGCCACGTGTTGGAGCAATACAGCTGCCAATGTTTGCCAGGGTTCAGGCTTCTTGGGTTCCTCTCTTCCCAGGGCTGCATTTCTCTCTGGCCTTAACTCCTCTGTTTCCTCCACAACACCAACTGTAGACAGTCAGGTGAACAGCTCGCTTCTCTTCTCCTGGGGCCTTCTCTCCAACATCAGAACTCCAACATCAAAAACTGCTCCCTCTGTCCTTTGCCTTGCCTTTTATATTTGATTCCCTCACCCACCAAAGGGTGGGGCTCAGCGCCCTACTGATGTGGCCCAGTTAATGCCCTAATCATAACTTAATCATGCCCAGATTAGCATACCAATTTACAAGCATGATCCAATTATATTTTTGGAATTCATAATTACATCAAACTGCCCAACTGAAACAGCATTCTTAAGAGCTACCAAGCAGAGTTTGTAACATTGGAAGACTTGTCTCCACTGTAGGTGACCTAAGCTCTTTACATAATTTAGTTACCTTTCCTATCTTCTCATTGATTTTAAGTCATTCTTCATGTTGCTTAGAAATGTGTTTGGTGAGCTTTTTCTCGTTCAAACTATGCCGCCAGACTTGTACTATGAGAGCAATCAAAATAGGACATAGTAAGATTTCCAATGAAAACCGCAATAGACTTGGGCCTTGCTTCCAGAATCCTGAAAAGACCTTCAAGATCCTGTACAGCTGCTCCAAAACCAGCTGCAAAGACATTTCTGTGGTCCCCAGTAGGACTTCCATGGCCCCAAGGAACACATAGCTCTGCCTCTGGCCTGTAGCTTCTGGTCTATAACTGCTGGCTAGGAACTCTGTGAGTGTTCTATCACAAAGAAAAACGAGTACCTGGCAACAAGGAGAGACCATCATTGGCTCTGGTGGGTAGGAAATAGTATGAGTGAGTGCTCCTTTACTCTACTTTTGTTTCTATACAGATATAAAGGATTGTTTTTGTAATGATCAAGGATGAAATGGAAAAGTTTCATTATAGTAAGTACAGAAAAGTCTCTTAGAGGATATCACTCTAAGTCCACATTGCCCCACATGAAGCCTAGGTATACACATAATGCCATACCTTCACCATTCTGCACACTTGAAGATTCAGGGTATGGTGTGGTGTTATAATGTGGGGCATTCTGCAATGGAGTACTCCTGTACCCTTGTCCCAAGATGAGGCTATATTTTCTCCAGATATAAAATTTATATGTGCAGCTTCTGAGTCTAAGGTTTTCTTCAGATGATCTAGAATCTCTATGCTCAGGGCAGTCAAATATAGTTTGCTCTTGTTTATTTTTTTGTATGTTTTTTTCCCTAGACCAATTGAAATCAATGTCCTATATCAATTGTAAAAACAGATGAAATCCTTCAGAATAGGGAAAACCTTTACATTTCATGGATTTCCATAGAACCAGTTTGTCTCCATTTAACCCTCACATCTTATATGGAGAAGATTGTCCATCGGTTGTGACCAAGTGCCCATAATTCTTCCATCCAGGCCCCACCATTTTCAGCACATGACTTCATGGCTACCAAGGTTAACTGGGGAATGTCTCCAAATCAAAAGTCATCTTCTGAAGTGAGTGATCATTTCAAATGAATCTTCATGTTTATGTCTTTTAATGAAACCTCACTGTCTTATTTTCTCTTGCTATCTCACTCCCCAAATATGTTAGAATATCACCTGGGCTTTTGCAAGAGAGATTCCACTTACATATCCATTACATGAAGGGAGGAATCAAGAATCATCAACAGAAGTTGGTGGAGTCCGGGTAGGAGGAAAGTGAGAGGTGGATAAATATCTCAGAATGTTTTATTTCTTTACTGTTTATCATTCCTCTCCTTAAGTTGATAGAGAAAATGTAATTTTAAAAGTTACAACTGTCACACAACAAAAAGTTTTAATTCATTTTGCAGTAGTAGACCTTTTTGATAGTCAACACACCTCTTGAGAGATAATATACAAAAAGGTTCCAATGCTCTGGGATAAAAATTAAATACAACTTTTGTGTGGGTGTGGGTTGATTCATTTCATCATAAATCCTAATTCATGTAGAATAAATTAATGAAGGAATAACTAAATCCAAGAATGTTTGCTGTAAGTCTTTTGGTTCAGTCTATATTTTCTCATTAAACAGGGAAAGAAAATTAAACATCATTTGTTTTCTGAATATTTGTGAAATGCCAGGACAAAAAGGAATATTATTTTCATGATCCAGATACTACAGGGTATTTGTAGATTTTTTCTCTTCAGTCACCAGGAGAAATGATATCAACTTTTATATTTTTATATTTGACATTCTCACAGTATTTACGTGCCAACACATCTCTGAATGCGTATTATAAGTTATGGTAAGCTTAATTTTTTCAATAGGTTTTTAATGAAATACACAGTTACTGAATATACAATAGACTTGAAACAAAAATAATTGTCCTTTTTCTAGAGAAATCAAGATGCAAAAAAAAATGAAATCTGATTAAAGCACAGAACACTTTTAACAATCTTACTCATCACTTCCAAGAAAATTCTACTTAGACATTTGGGAAACATTACACTATTTTATAATAGTGATTTATTGATTTATTGATAATCATGATGCAAATACAGCTGCACACAAAGCAACTTTTTCTATATTCAGAGTCTCAAAAATTAACTGAAGAATATAATTAGGCTTTTGTACTTAGACAATGGAAATTACAAAGACAGGCTCATCTGCTAATACAAAAATATATAAATGATACCTATATCAAAAGGAGAAAGAAATAAATTCAAAGCCAAATTCATCAGGACAAAAAGTATTTAGAAGTGCTAAAAATCAGGGAATAAAATAGAGATGGCAACTAAAGAAAGTGTATGCTACTCTTCCTCACAGATATAGCCAGGTCCTAGGCACTGGAATGATAGGAGATATTGGAAATGAAGGGAAAAGTTAAGTAGGCAGAAATTAGTTGCTCTTTTTCCTGCATAATACAATTTGACCTCTCCTCACCCACTAGAAAAATTTTCATCCTAATACCTAAGAAATAGCAAGGTAAGTATCCATAAATTTGGATTTTTGTGTGGTAGTGATGATGCACAGAAGATATATGGAAGCCAGGTTGTTGGGGATTAAATCATGCCCCGATCCAAAGGCATGTTCAGGTCCAATCCTGTGTCCTATGGGTATGAATCTATTTGTAAATAGGACCTTTGAATATGTCTTTGGTTAAGTTGTGCCCCAAATTAATGACAGTAGGCCATAAAGCTACATGGATAAAATTCTTTTAAGCTAAGAGAAGACACAGGGAGCAGCCAGAAGGTAGAAGTCAACAGAAGTTTGAAGAGAAAGAACACACCATGATGTGCATGAAAGAAAAGGACCAACTGAGCCAGTCCAAGAACACCACAGACTTCAGTGAGAAAGCATCACATTGTTAATGTCTTGAATTTGGACTTCTTGCCTCAAAACAGTAGGCAATAAATGCCCATTGTTTAATCCAATCCAGTCTATAGCACATTTTTAGCAACTCAGAAACTAATGCACAGTTGTAAAAATTATACTGATGGAATATATTACAGCAAAAATATATGCAAACATGAAAACCCTGTTACCCTATCACTATCTCCTCACTCTTTCTTACAAATACACATATATGTAAATATCAACATATTACTTTATCTGCACATATATGCAGGGAAGATTCAGTATTTAAAATGCAGCCCAACCAACTTTCTTGATTAAAATAAAATAAAAAAAATCATACTAAACTAGCAATAGAAGAAAACACTGAAAACTGATGTGATATCTAGCATATTTTTAAATAATTGTCTATTTTAATTTTAAAAACTAGATGCATCCCCTTTGAGTCTAGAAAGTAAATGAAGATACAAGCAATTACTACTTACATTGAACAGAAAGATTTTATAATAAAGTAAGTCCACAAAAGTCACTACTAATTGTAGTAAAGAAAAAGATAAAATTTTGTAAACAGCTAAATTATTTATCTGAAAATATGTAAAAGACCAAAGATTAAAGTCTCTGGGGCATATATTTAATAAGTGTAGTACTAATTATAGGTTCAAATATTAAGGGCAGAAGACCCATGTGTATGGAACCTATAAAATGCATCAAACTCTGTTACACTGGTGAGCATAAATGCCAAAGAAAATCCCACTAATAGGGTGCTGAATTCCTGAGCTTTTCTGCTCTGCTTACAGTGTCTAGATATCTCTAGAGGTCCTCAGGAGCCCTACTGTAGGGCTGAATGTAAACTACAATGTAAACTATAGTCCACAGTTAGTATCAATGTTTCAATATGTGTTCATCAATTGTATCAAATGTGCCCCACTAATGAAAGATGTTGATTTGGAAAGTGTGGAAGGGGAGGGGGTGGAGCATATGGGAATTCCCTATATTTTTATGTAATATTTTTATAACCTAAATCTTCTTTAAAATTTTAAAATAATCCATAACATAAAACATAAATTAATTTAAAAATGTAAAAGAAACTAAAATGTATGTAAAAGTAATGAAAGCTATTTAAGGTTGCTGGAAATGGAAAATAACAACACTCTACTGACAAGAGGTGATGAAATTGTTGTCCATGGGATCAATCTGGTAGACCACCAATTTAAGAAAATTGCTCAAATAGGAATAATTTTTACAGGAAAAAATATTTTTAATCACTTTTATTGAAGTGGAATCATATACCATACAATCCATATTCGTTGCACAATCGGTGGTTTTGGTATAATCACAGAGTTATGTATTCATCATAATAAGTGGTAGAGCCTTTTTATTGCTCCAAAAATAAACCTCCTTACACATTAGTAGATACCCCTCAATCCCTCTAGTGTTTCCCTGCTTCACAAAATATATTAATATTCCCTTCAGTCCATAGTTTGCTTTGGTTATAATTTTGCCCCAATATCATCCTATTATTAACATCTTGTAACATCAATGCATATTTATTCTGTTTCAAAGATAAACTTTCTTATACTTGCATAATTAACTATACTCATTGTCTGGAAGAGTGCTCACTATGCTATACAATCCTGTGTTTCTTCTTTTAGCTTTCCTTCTAATAATGTACACTACCTTAAACTTTCCTTTTCAATCATTACCATACCCATATATAAGTGCTGCTAATTACAAATACTATAATTTGCTTTCAACATGTCTATCCATTTCCAAACATTTCCAAACAACCTTTTTTTAAAACCAATTCTGGGCAAATTAAACCTCCACTTTCCATTTTCTATCATCATTCTTTCTTCTAGTGAGCTATATTCTAGCTATTAACTCCATGAGTTGCTTATTATATTTAGTTCATATTAAATGAAATAATACAATATTTGTTTTATTGAGTCTGGCTTACTTCACTCACCATAATGTCCTCAAAGTTCATCCATGCTGTCATATACCTCATGACTTCATTTCTTCTTACATCTGAGTAGTATTCCACCATATATAGCATATTTTGTTTATCCATTCATTGGTTGATGCACACCTGGGTTGTTTCCATCATTTGGCAATTGTGAATTATGCCGCTATGGACATCAATGTACAGCTGTCTGTTCTTGTCCTGCTCTCAGTTCTTCAGGGCATATACTAATAGAGGTATTGCTGGGTCACATGGCAGATCTATATTTAATTTCTTAGGAACCACTGGTTTTCCACAGCAGCTGTACCATTCTACAATCCCACCAGCAGAGAATAAGAATTCCTATGTCTCCCCATCCTCTCCAACACTTGTAGCTTTCTGTTTTTTTTAAGTGGTGCTTCTAATATGTGTGAAATGATAACTCATTGTCATTTTGATTTCCATTCCCCTAAGAGGTAGATGTTGAACTTCTTTTCATATGTTCCTTCACTATTTGTATTTCCTCTTTGGAATAATGTCAATTTAAGTCTTTGTGCATTTTTAATTGTTTCATTTATCTTTTTATTGCTGAGTTGTAGGATCTCTTTATATATCATGGATAATAAACCTTATCAGACATGTGATTTCTAAATATTTTCACCCATTAAGTAGCCTGCTTATTCACCCTATTGACAATGTCCTTTGGAGTTCAAATGGGTTTAATTTTGAGGAGGTCACATTTATGTATTTTTTCTTTGTTCATGCTTTGGGTATGTGCTCTGAGGACACCTCCTACTAGAAAATCTCAAAGATGCTGTCTTATATTATCTTCTAGGAGTTTTATCATCCTGGCTTTTATGTTTAGATCTTTCATCTATTTTGGGTATCTTTTTATATAGGAAATGAGATAGGGGTCCTCACTCATTCTTTTGGTTAGAAAAATGCAGTTCTCATAGCATCATTGTTGAAGAGACTGTTCTGTCCTATTAAAGTGGACTTGGTAGGAGTGTCAAAAATCAGTTGACACATGGGAGAGGTGAGAGGTGGGAGAGGAGGAGGTGGCTGTGCTGTTTGTGGGTGGTGGGAGTCTCAGAGTAAGTGAGTGGCTGATTTTACCCCTTTGAGGCAGTGAGAGGCCCAGGGCAAAACTCAAATGAGCAGGGTCACAGTGCTTCCATCTAGCAGTTGCTTCCTCCAGGTTCTCTGGCCAGAGGTGCTAGGGTAGCACAGTTGTAAGGAGGTGGGGAAGCTTGTATCCAGCTCCCCTCATAGAGGGCATGGATGTGGACCTAGACCCTGAGCTGATGCAGAAGGTCAAGTACTTGCATACCACCGACAAGGACATGCTCATCCCTGAGTTCCAGCAGCTACACAGTTTTCAGCTCAACCTGACTGGCTGTGTCTTCTTTCTGGATGTGAAAAACTGGAACCTACAAACAGCAATTGGTGCCTATCAGGATTTTGAGAGCCCAAACATCAGTGTGCCCTCTATGTTCTTTGTTGAAGACGTTGCCATAGGAGAAGGGGAATCCATACTTCCTGAAATTCAATTTAAAACATGGTGGCTTCAGAATTCTGCTGCAGAGGCCTGGTCTCCAAGGGTTTGTCTTAAATATGTCAGGGGAGACCAATTGGACCTGTGAACATGGTGATGGTGAGATTGCTAAGCCCCAAGAGATTGCAAATGTCAGCATCCAGATGTGCAGCCCCAGCAGAGCAGGAATGTATCAGGGCCAGTGGTCACATGCACACACATAGGCATTGGTGAATTTCACCAGCAAGTGTGCAGTGGGCAAGCGTGAAGGTGCCATATGCTTCTCTGTTGCCATGCAACTCCCTTTCCTGTGTTTACCTCCCATTTTTCTTTGTGGTATTTTCACAGCCTGTTAGTGGAGGCTGAGCTGTTACTATATGAAAATACAGCCAGAAACCGGGAATTTGCCTTGGGGAAGGGCCATGGTCTGTGACTGCTCCATTTTGGACTTGCATTTAGTTGCAAATGAGAGGGTGCCCCTGCCTTAAGCAAGAAATTTGATTACTGATGAAATGATGTGCAAGGGCAGGCCAGCCAGAGTACAGGTTGAATGGCTGATTGCCCACTTGTGCAGGAATCCTGTAGATTCCAAACAGGTTAAGATGCAGATATCTCCATGGGAAACTTGAACACAGCTAGAAAAGCCTTCTGCCAAAGGTAAAAGAATATGCAAAGTCCCTCTTCTTTTCATACCCCCTTCCTTCCCTGGAATCTAAGTTGCTTTAATAACTAAGGATATAGGGAGCCAGGAGTGTGGATCTTGGGTATGGTTGCAGGGTCACCTGCCATTTACCAAACCCCAACCCACCACAGGAGTGTGAAACAGGGAATCAATGTGATGAGCAGCTGCAAGGGGTCAAACAGCCTGGGTGTGGGTGAGGATCTTCTTGCTTGTCTGTCTGGGTATCTGAGTTCTAAAAATGTGTGCTGTCTGTTCCTCCTCGATCTCATCTGAGAATGTTGTATTTTAATACTTGATTGTGAAAGAAAAGCTTGTATGAGAGTCCACCTTCCCCTCTTGAACTTCCCAGAAACAAAGGGGAGAATACACTTAGGTCCACTGAAAAAGTCCAGGGGGAGGGTACTCATCAGGGTGTGCATTTGAGTCTGGTGCTGGACTAGGGTTTATCCTGTAACACCCACTTCCTATGCACAAAGCAAGAGCCCCGTTTCCCAGCAGAGGGGAGGCCCTGCCAGGTGCCCAGACAACAAGGCTCAGTGTGACATTTGGTCTGAGGCCCTTATTGGGCCCAGACTGCTGCTGCTGTTGGTACCAACCTCCTGGAACACCAATACCCAGGAGCCCTCACATACCCAGCCATTCCTTTTTGCTTGATAGACCTCAAAGTAACATACCTCCAGCTACCCCTGCAGCATTATGGTATCCTTCCCCAGTTTCCCCAGAGGGGCTTCCTACCTGATTAAGTGGCCTTGCCAGAGTCATCCTGCTGTTCCTTTTTTCATATACAACTGTACCTGGCCAGTTAAATATCCTAAGAAACTTGGCTTCCCTCCTAAGAACCATCTCAATGCATACACTTGGAGGGAGTGAGCTCATGGCAGAGGGCCAGAACAAGTACAAGCCTTGGAGTTGGGCCAGAGTGGATTCATGGCTTCTCCAGGGTGAGGTGGGTATCAGAATATTATTCATTCTGCTCACCTCACTGGTTGGGGTTCTAAGCAATGCTTGGAGTCCCTAACTCCCTTCCCTGTCTAGTTGGATGATAAAAGCTATCCTCAGTCTCAGCAATCCCTGCTCCTTTTGGAATCTTTACCAAGGGTATATCACCTATTTGGCAGGTCCACTAAGGTCTAGCACCCAGGAAGCAAGACAGGTGCATTCTTGGGGGCCTGCGCCCATAGATGGTGGTAGAGGGACTCAGGCTCAGAAAGAACCTTTCTGTGTGCATGGAGACAGGGTTGTGTGTATGTGTGTGCATGTGTGCATGCCTTTTTCTTTTTGCTGTGGTGTCTTTGGAATTTGGGGCATTTTTCTACAACAAACAGTCACCCTTCTCCCCCAGTGAGGACCAGTTGTAATCCTAAGCCTATCAAAGACTCATTCAGCTTGGAGAGAATCTCACCAAGACAGCTGGTGTGGCTGAGGGTGGCCAAGGTGGTATGTGGGTATGAGACTAAACACCTCCAAAAGTTCTGTCTTGGCCACAGTCAGAGAAGATAGTGGGATTGCCAAGGGTTCAGAACTGTGAATTGATTCCCCACCCCACCCACCTCACCCACCTTATCTCACCTTCCCTTTGTTTTATTGGATGAATGCAGGAGCAGCAGTGACTGCCTTCTCCACCTGGACAGTGGTGTGTGTAGCCAGTGAGTTGGTGTGTGTTTGTGGTACGGCCTTATGATGTCTGGGAGGAGAGGAAGATGAGGAGCTTTTTCCTTACTGCATAAATCCCTTTTAAAAAATCAGTTGACCATGGAAGTGAGGCTCTATTTATGAATTCTCAATTAAATTTCATTGATCATTGTTTCTATCTTTATGCCAATACCGTGCTATTTTGATCACTACAGCTTTGTAATAAGCTTTAAGGTCAGAAAACCTGAGTCCTCCAGGTTTGCTTTCTTTTTACAATGTTTTTGGCTATTCAGGCTCCTTTCCCTTCTAAGTAGGTTTTGTAATTGGCTTTTGTATTTTTATAAAGTAGGCTGTTGGATTTTGAATGGGATTGCATTGAATCTGTAAATCACTTTGGGTAGAATTGGCATCTTAACAATATATAGTCTTCCAATCCATGAACATGAAATGTTCTTTCATTTGCTTTGGTCTTCACTGATTTCTTTTAGCACAGTTTTGTAGTTTCTGTGTATAGGTCTTTTATATCCCTGATTAAATTAAAGCATAGATGTTTGATTATTTTGGTTGCTATTGTAAATGGATTTTTTTCTTGATTTCCATCTCAGATTGTTCATTACTAGTGTATAAAAACACTACTGATTTTTGCATGTTTATCTCATATCTTATTACTTTGCTGAGCTTATTAGCACTAGTAGCTTTGTTCAGAATTTTCTATGTATGAGATCAAGTCATCAAGTCATAAAGTCATCACTGAATATTGATAATTTTATTCTTTTTTTCCCCAATTTGGATGCCTTTTATTTCTTATTTTTTCCTAATTGCTCTAGCTAGAGTTACAGCACAATATTGAATTACAGTGGTGACAGTGGGCATTCTTGTATTTTTCCCAATCTTAGTGGGAAAGTTTCCAACCTTTCCTCATTGTGTACAATGTTGGCTGTAATTTTTTCACATATACATTTTATCATTTTGAGGAATTTTTTTCCATTCATATTTTTTAAATGTTTTTATCTAGAAAGAATACTGGATTTTTTTCAATTGTCTTTTCTGTGTGAATTGAGATGATTCTGTGGTTTGTTCCCTTTGATTGGTTAATGTGATTTATTATGTTAATTGATTTTCTTATATTGAGCCACACCTATTTATCAGGAATAAAGCCAATTTGATTGAGGTGCATAATTCTTTTATTATGCTGTTGGATTTAATTTGCAACTATTTTGTTGAGAATTTTTGTTTCTATATTCATTAGAGAAATTGGTCTGTAACTTTCTATTCTTGTAGTAACTATCCAACTTTGGTATAGAGTGATTTTGGCTTCATAAAATAAATTAGGTAATTTTCCTTCCTCTTCAATTTTTTGGAAAGTTTGGGCAGGATTGGTATTAATTCTTCTAAAAATGATTGGTAGAATTCGCTTGTGAATGTATCTGACCCTGGGCTTTTCTTTGTTGGAAAATCTTTGATGAATGATTCATTCTCTTACTTGTGATTGGTTTGTTGAGGTCTTGTAATTCTTGTAGACTCAATGTAGGTTGTTCTGATGATTCTAGGAATTTTTCCATTTCATATACATTGCCCAATATCTTGGCATAGACTTTTTCATAATATCCTCTTATGATTCTTTTTATTTCTGTGGAACTGTATTAATGCCCCCTTTTTCATTTCTTATTTTTTATTAGCATCTTCTCTCATTTTTTTGTTAGTCTAGCTAAGGGTTTGTTGATTTTGTTGATCTTTTCAAAGGAATCATCTTTTGTTTTTGTTGATTCTATTGTTTCTTGTTGTTCTCAATTTAATATATCTCTCCTCTAATCTTTGTTATTTCTTTCCTTCTGCATGCTTTGGGATTAGTTTTCTCTTTTTTCCCAGCTCCTCCATATGTTCCTTTAGGTGTTTGATTATAGCTCTTTATTCTTTTTAATATAAGTCTTTAAGCCTCTAAATTCCCTTCTCAACACTGCCTTCATTGCTCCCCATATGTATTGGTAAGCTGTGTTCTCATTTTCATTCATCTTGAGTTCTTACTAATTTCTCTTGTAATTTCTTCTTTGACCAGCTAATTCTTTAAGTGTATTGTTAAGCTTCCATATTTTTGCAAAATTTCCCATTGTCCTCCTATTATTGATTTCCAGCTTCATTCCATTATGATCCAAGAATGTGCTTTGTATAATTTCACTCTTTTTAAATTTATTGAAACTTGTTTTGTGACAGAACCTGTAGTCTCTTCTGGAGAAAGATCCATGAGTAGTGAGAAGAATGTATATCCTGCTGATTTGTGGTGCAATGTTCTATATATATTGGTTATATCTGGCTCATTTATCATATTATTCATGTTTTCTCTTTTGTTGTTGATCCTCTGTCTAGTTGTTCTGTCTATTGAAGTGAATGGCATATTGAAATCTCCAACTACTATTGTAGAGGAGTCTATCTCTCCCATCAGTTTTGCCACAGTATGCCTCATATATTTTGTGGTACCCTGATTAGGTGCATAGGTATTTATAGTTTTTAAATTGACAGCCAAACTCAATACCATGATTTCCGAATATATTGAACACATAGATTCTTGTTGGAGCAGAGATCCCTGCCTGGCCCCCAAGAAGATGTCCTGGCTTAGTGATTCTCTCCACAGAATTCTCCTTGATAGGTGCAGATTCACTATACTCATCATGCCCTTGTCTCTGAAGAATGAGACTTAAACTGTCAGGACTCTTTTGCTTTGAGAGCTACCACATTGTACTGCAAGAAGTTGAACAACATGAGGAGTTAAGTGCAGTGTTTAAAAGGTGAGTTCTGGCAAAAGAAATCCTTGTTTTGAAAATGGGCTTGATTTCTTCCCACCAGGTTAATCTAGGCATGATACTTGTCTTCTCTGTGCCTCTGTTTCTCTTCCTGTAAAATTGTGTTAGTAAAAATATTTGCCTAATAAAGTACAATTATTTCTAAGTACCCTATCAGTGCAACCGTATTGCTCATCATATCAACACACTGCAGCCTGAAGATGATAAACTACTTCTTTCCTCTTATCTCCAGATGCTGATTTCCCTGAAGGTAAAGACTGCATCTGAGTCAACTTGTTACACCCAAGATTGGCCCAGGGCCTGAGAAATCATAGGCACCAATACATACATGTTTCATTAAATTGAATGGAGAAAAACTAAGCATATCAAGAATTCCCATGGGAAGCCATCTGGGCCTGGGCTTTACTTTGTTGGGAGGCTTTTGATGACTGATTCAATCTTTTTCCTGGTGATTGGATTGTTGAGAAGTTGACTATTTCTTAAGTCAATGTAAAGAGTTAGTGTTTTTCTAAGAATTTATCCATTTCATCCAGGTTATCTAATTTATTTGTATACAGTTGTTCATAGTTTACTCTTATAATCTTTTTTATTTTGTTGGGCTGGTACAAATGTTTCCTTTTTCACTTCTAATTTTTGTTATTTTTATACTCTTTTTATCTTTGTTAGTTTAACTAATGGATTGGAAACTTTATTGATCTTTTCAAAGAACCAACCTTTGTTTTTGTTGATTTTCACTATGGGTTATTCTTTTCAAGGGCATTTATCGTTGTTCTAATGTCTGTTATTCATTTTCTTCTGCTTGCTTCAAATTTAGTTTTGTTCTTTTCCTTGTTCTTACAGTTTTGAGGTTGGGACTGTGATTTGAAGTTTTTCTTCTTTTTTAATGTAATTATTTAGAGCCTTATATTTCCCTCTAAGCACTGTTTTCCCTGCATTCCATAAGTTTTTGTATGTTGTATTTTCATTTTCATTTGCCTCAATATATTTTCTACTTTTGCTTGTGATTTACTTTTTAACCAATTGGTTATTTAAAACTATGTTGTTTAATTTCTATATATTTGTGACTTTTCCATTTCTTCCTCTGTGTTTTTATTTCTTGCTTCATTCCAGTGTGTTTTGAGTTTATACACTGTATGATTTCAAGTGCATCTTGTTTTGTGACCTAACACACAGTATGTCCTGGAGAATAATCCATGTGCTCTCAAGAAGAATGTGTGTTCTGTTTTCATGGGGTGCAGTGGTCCTTATATGTCTGTTATCGCTAATTAGTTTAGAGTAATATTCATGTCATGTATTTCCTTATTGATCTTATGGCTAGATGTGTTATCCATCTTGTGGCAGCTTGAGATTATTTATAAATTTCCCCCAAAAAGTTATGTTTGTAAACTGGTTGTTCCACTGGATATGATACCCTGTGATTGTATTAAATGCAAGGATTTTAAGTTTACTTGATTAAATAAATTTAAGGCTTTTTGATTTGACCACATCAGTACAGCATGACTCTCATTTAGTCCCCCTCCCCTTGGTGGGCAGATATAAATGGACTTTCAGACAGAAGACACATGGAAGTGGAGAGAGATTTGATCCTGTAGCCCTGAGAAAAGAGATGAGCCATTTTCCTGATAGTTTTCAGCCAAAGAGATCATAGCAGCTGAGCAGGTATGAAGGCCCAAGTAACCAGGCAGAGATTTCTGGCCATCTTACTTCAATACATGCCAACAGACTTTGGTGAGAAAGCAGCCTTGAATTGGATTCTTTAGGGACTTGTATCTGTAAGCTTTACCCCAAATAAATATATTTATAAAAGCCAACAAATTTCTGGTACTTTGCATCAGCACCCTTTTGGCTGACTAATACAGAATTTGGTAACGGGAGTTGGGTGGTGCTTTTGCAATTACCAAAAATGCTGGAATGGTTTTGTAGCAGTTTGGCAGTTTGATATAATTATGAATTCCAAAAGTAGATATTGGGCATTGCTTGTAAACTGGTCTACTAAACTAGTCGTGGTTAAGTTATGATTAGTTATGATTAGGCCACGTCAGTTGGGCATTGAGCCCCACCACTTGGTGGGGCAAGAATCAAATATAAAAGGTATGGCAAAGAACAGAGCTGAAGCAGTTTTGAGTTGGAGTTGTGATGCGGAGTCTTGAGCTGGGGCCCCAGAAAATACCATACAGAGGAGCTTGGTCATGAGGAAAGAGAGAGGCCCTGGGAAGAGAAGCAAGCAATTTGCGTGATAGTCTACAGCTGGCCTTGTGGCACAAAGCAAGCCTGAACCTGGAGAGAAACAGAGCCCAGGGAAGAGAGGAAACCAAGAAGCCTGAACCCTGGCAAACATTGGCAGCTGCATTACATATAGCAGCAGAGTTTGGTGAGACAAGAAACTTATGCTGTATGGCCCAGTATCGGTAAGCTTCTACCCCAAATAAATACCCATTATAAAAACCAACTGATTTCTGGTATTTTGCATCAGCACCCCTTTGGCTGACTAATACAGGCTTTATAAATGGATAAGGGATATCTTTTGGAGGAATTGTGAGATGCTTGATAGAAAAGGCTTAGATTGCTTTGAAGAGATAATTGGTAGGAATATGAATGCTAAAGAGGCATTTTATGAGGCCTTAGAAGTAAATGATGAAACTATTATTGGAAACTAAATGAAAGGCAATCTGTGTTTTAAAGTTGCAGAGAATCTAGCAAGATTGACTCCTGTAGTAATTTGAAAGGCAGAATTTGAAAATTACAAGCTTGGACATTTAGTCAAGGTGATTTCCAAAGTAAATATGGAAAATGCAGTTTGGCTTCTTCTTGCAGCTTATAGCAAAATATTAAGGGAAAGAGATAAGCTGATAACTGAATTGTTGGGCACAAAGGAACCAGAAACTCATTCCAGAAATCCCATGCTTCTTGAAATCAAGCCCACGGATGATAGTGCCCCATTTGAGGAATTAACTAAATTTGGAACTTGTAAGTTCCAGGTTGAAAATGCAGTTCTCCAGGAAAGACTCGTGGAAAGTCTTATTGTATGATGACTTAGACCCCTGCTTCCTGCATACTAAACCAACAAGCTTTTTGAGATATCTGTATGAACAAAACCACTGTTAGCCTGGACTAATAGGGACAAAGAGGGCAGAGATGGAAGGGGAAATGGCTTTAAGAGGAAATTCATGGAAGCTGAGGTCTGGAATTAAGACATTTCCTTGGCCCAAGAGTGGGAACCACCCATGTGTATGGAGAGGGTGTGTTTGTCCTGGTATTTGAAGATGGTGGATGTTCCAGACCACTATTCAGGGAGAGTTTTGTTGCCCCAGGTTACAGACAGGGTGGAGCACATTCCCCTAGTTATTGGGAGAGTGAGGTCACCACCTCCAGTACTCTGAGAGGCATGGGCCTGACCCTATAGATTAAGGAAGGCCTGCTCACTACCACAGTGTTCTGAAAGGATTGGGCCTTTATGCCATTGATTAGGGTGAATGTTGCCACAACCTCATTCTGCTACAGGGGTTGAGACTATACCCCAGATTTTGGGAAAGATTGACAATCACCCCAACGTTCTTGAAGGGTGAGGTCTGCAACTCGGTCATCACCCAGGTGCTTGATGAGGGCAGAACCAAGAAAATGGCTGTTGGGCAAACCTGTGTAAAGGGTGGGTGTTTTAGGCAGCCAAGGGTGTGCTGATGTAAAATACCAGAAATTAGTTGGCTTTTCTAATGGGTATTTATTTGGGGTAGAAGCATACAGTTACCAGACCATAAAGTGTTAAGTTACTTCCCTCATCAGTCTATTGCAACATGTTGTTGCAAGATGGCTGCCAACATTTGCAGGTGTTCATGCTTCCTGGGTTCCTCTCTTCCCAGAGCTCATTTCTCTCTGGGCTCAGCTACTCTACTCACTCTACAAGGCCACACTCTATCAGGCAAACAGCTCTGTCTCTCTCCCCAGGCTCAGGATACTTTCCAGGCTTAGCTGCTCTACTCCTCTAAGTGCTTACTTCTTGGCCTCTAGCTCAAAAATCTCCAACCTCCTCTTATACCATGTCATTTTCTCTGTGATTCCTCTCCTACCAAGGGCGTGGGGTCTCAATATCCTACTGACATGGCCTAATCAAAACCTTAACCATTATTTAATCAAGTAAAAGTGAACCCTCTGAGGTCAATCCAATATAATATGCCCAGAAGGACAGACAAGTTCACAAACATAATCCCATATTTATTTTAAGAATTCATAAGTAATACCAAACTACTACACTCCACCCTCTGAATTCCAAAAAGACATTACAATATTCAAAAAAACCTTAATTCAGTAACAATGCTAAATACAGAATCATATCACAATCACTTTAAAGAAATACAGCTTGTCTTGGGGCAAAGTCCCATTTGGCTGTAGACCTCTGAAATTTACAAAGCAATTTATCTGCCTCTAATACACAAATAGACAGGCCATAAGGAAGGGAAACATGAGTCATGGGTCTGCTACAGCTCAGTAAACCTGAAGGGTATACTCCATTCAATTTCAAAGTCTGAGGGTCATTCTTAAGTTGATGGTTTCTTCTCCTTGGGGCCACATAGGGACCCACCCTTTCCACAGGCTTCCCCAATGGCCATTTTCTTGGTTCCACCCTCTTCAAAAATCTGGGTGGCAAACAAGATCCAGACCACACTCTCCAAGAACATTGGGGTGATTTCTACACTCTACCCAATTTTTGGGTTAGAGTCTTAACCCCCCTAGTACAGCAAAGTGAAGACAGCATCCTCCCTAACCTTTGGCATAGAGGCTTAACACTCTCAGAGCAACGAGCTGACCACCTGACCTTCTCTAATCCAAGGGGAATTTGTTCCACCCTCTCTATACTCTGGGGTGGCAAAATCCTCCCCAAACATCAGGTAGGAACATCCATCCTCTTCAACTGCTGTGGCAAACTCAAACTCTCTGTACACATGGGTGGGGTTCCTCTCTTGACCCAAGGCAATGTCTTAATTTCAGATCTAAGCTTTCATGGTTTTCCTCTTGAAGTCATTTCCCCATTGATCTTTCACTTCCATGTCCCTTTTATTCCAGGCTGAGAGCAATTTTGTTCATACAGCTCTTTCAGGAAGTTTGTTGGTTTAGCATGCAGGTATCAGGGGTCCAAGCCATCAGACAGTAAGGCTTTCTACAAATCTTTCCTAGATAACCGTATCTTGGTTTACAAGTTCCAAGTGTACTTAAGTCCTCAAATGGATCACTATTGTCTGGGAGCTTGATTCCCAGAGGCTTGGAATTTCCAGAATCAGTTTCTGGTTTCTTTGTGCCCAACAATTCAGTCCCCAGCTTTTCTCACTCACCTAACATTTTGCTGTAAGCTGCAAAGAGAAGCCAAGCCACATTCTCTGAGTTTACTTTTGAAAGTTCTTCAGCTAAATGCCCAGGCTTGCCATTTTCATATTCTGCCTTCCATAAAACACCAGGAGTTAATCTTGCTAAGTTATCTGCAACTTTAAAACACAGCTTGCCTTTCCTCCTGTTTCCAATAAGTTTCATCATTTACTCCAAAGACAATATAAAATGGCTCTTTGGCATACATATCCCTATCAACAGTCTCTTCAAAGCACTGTAGGTCTTTTCTACCAAGCATCTCAAAATTCCTCCAAAAA